>JADBJO010006284.1:132500-137826 GCA_016801955.1 Conus betulinus | reverse complement strand
AAAATAGGAAAAAAAGAAATAAAACAAACCAACTGTCAACCTTCCCGGGGGACACACACACACACACGCGCAGGCGCGCCGAGGCAGCCACACACACACACCACACACAAACACACACCATCAAACACACACACACACACATATTTAAGCACGCACATATGCACGCACACACACACACACACCACACACACACACCACACCACACACACACACACACACATGCGCGCGCACAGAGAGAGAGAGAGAGAGAGAGAGGAGAGAGCGAGAGCGAGGATCGAGGAGAGAGAGAGAGGAGAATCGTTTTTTGGGTGTTTTTTTTTTTTTTTCAACTTTTTTTCAGAAACGTCAGAAACGTACTACTTTTTTCTACTTCGTCTGTTTCTTGCATCCAAGAACTTTATACAACTTCAGCCTCGGCTGTAGCTTGACGTCACACGCTGTTTCCCTCACCGCTCCAACTTGCGTGGGAGAGAGAGAGAGAGAGAGAGAGAGAGAGGAGGGAGAGAGGAGAGAGAGGAGAGAGAGAGCATGTCAATATGGGAGAAAGAGGAGGGGGGGGGGGGGCTGCTGAGGATGGCAAACACACGTGGACAGAGCGACAGAGAAGAAAACGGGGAAAAAGAGAGAGAGAGAGAGAGAGAGAGCGAGAGAGGAGAGCTGAGAGAGGAGAGAGAGAGAGAGAGAGAGGGAGGCGACACGAGGGTGGCGGGCTAGGTGGGGGGGGGGGGGGGGGAGGGAATGGAAGCTTGGAGGGGAGGTGGGGGGGGGGGGGGCGGGCAACGCTACAGATGCAGATTTTTTTTTTTTGCAAGGAAAGAGAAAACAAGCATGTCTTGTGCGAAATTGTGCCAGTTTCCCAGTGATGTGGTGTTAGGGCTGCAGTGTGCCTCACGTTACCGCTACAACCTCGAACCTGAGCCACTGCACTGAATGGCATTTCTGACTCAAACATTCCATTTCTACGCCAGGCTTGTTGGAGCTCAGCTGTCTCAGTGCTCCCCATGTGCAGGAGTGCGAACTTCGGCAGCTTTCCGTCGAAAGCTTGAGGGTCGCTTTTTTTTTTTTTTTTTTTTTTTTTCTTTTTTTTTTTAAAGGCCGTGTGCAGTTGGCGCATGCGTATCACTCATTCAGTGGACTGCCTTGCAGACGTCTGCAATTTAGTACCGCGCCATGATGTAGTTTTGGGGGGAAAAATCAGCCGGTGGGTCACTTTAGCGAGCATGACTTCGAACTGGTGAAGGTATGTCGGTCTGCTACAGTGTCAGACGTTTTCGATAAAATCCTTTTCCCTTAATTACTCTTTTAAGGACGCTAAATTCGGAGAGACCTGTTGTGGCGGCTGTTTTTGAGCGCTTACTTACTGTAGCTGCACAAGTATAACTGTGTCACTTAGTTCACGATAGTATCGGTAGCTGAACTTGTGACTTTGAGAGAGTGACTGCAGTCAGTCATTTAGTTCACGCCAGTGTCGGTAGTTCAACTTGTGACTTTGAGAGAGAGTGACTGCAGTCAGTCATTTAGTTCACGCCAGTATCGGTAGTTGAACTTGTGACTGTAAGAGAGTGACTGCAGTCAGTCATTTAGTTCACGCCAGTATCGGTAGTTGAACCTGCAGTGCATGTGTGTGAACCAAATGACTGTGGTGATATCATGCCACGAATTGGTGGTACAAGCAAAACGAAAGCCATTCGCTAGTCTCTTGTGATAAGATACTTACTATATACAAACACTATAGATAGATATAGATGTTGTTAACATAGCAATATAGGTACATAGATATATCAATGAAAACGACACTAAGGGGTCTTCTAAACTAAAGACCTGTATTAGATTTATGATTATATATTATCATATATGCATATCGCATGTGAATCGGATTCGAACTCTCTCAGATCCAGACGAGAACCCTTAAGGGTCTATAGATATAGCATAGTGGTAATATTATGACAAATCACGATTAACTGTTAGGCCATATTCTTCTGGGCCCGTATAGGGAGCCATTATTGACCTTTTACATATTCATGCAACCATGAACATATTTTGCTATATGGATTTGTAAGTCGTCATTCCCTGACATTCCACTTGGGTACAGTTCATGCAAGTTTGATTTTGGCACATCTTCTGGGTGGCTGTTCTGCTAGCTTCAGTCTTAGCACTTTGTGTGTTGAGCAGCTGTCCAGAAAATAAGTTCCATCTTGACCTCACCATATGCTGAATATTTTCTGTCTTTTGTGCTGTTCCTGTATCCACCCCATTTTATTTGTAGGTCAAAAGCGCTGACATGAAATCAGCTGAGATCACCTCACTACTCAGAGATTTTTTTTTTAACTGAATGAGTCTGGTCGGTAGTTTTCATTAAGTTTATGTAAAAGTTTAGTCTTGAAATATTCCTTTTTGGCTGTTTCGGGAAGTGTGTAGCGTGACTAAACTGCCTGTTGCTGGTGACAGCATATAGCGTATTATGTGTATGGTCAACTTGCAATGCTTATAATACAATTTGAAAGCAATGTGAGACGAATATTCATGCATATTTGTAGGAACAGCTTTGTTCTGTGAGATGTTTACCTGGCGACACACCGTCCAATTTCATTGTTGACAGAAAGGTTATTTGCGAGAATCGGGGAGTTCCCGATTCGGCCCTCGTACTGACGTCACGAGAGTGGAAGGGAAGTAAGTCGACGAAAACATCAACAACCATAAAGTCAGCTGTAAGTCATGTGATAGGGACATGTGATGCTGTGTGTCTAGACCAGCCGTCCCCGAAGGCCACATCATAGGTGAAGGTGTCAACGGTCTCCGAAGCAATCATCGTTTGGAGAGGTCCCTGAATGAGCAGAGTCCTAGTTTGGCAGCCCCCCCCCCCCCCCCCCCCCCCCCATTTTGATTATATGGAGTGCCGCATTCTGGAAAGATTTGTTGTTTCCTTAGAGCGATAGTCCATGAGATCGGCACATATTGTGGCTGCTGAAGAAAGATTGTGCCCCTGAATGTAATGTATACTGAAATAGAAATATTCTGCTGTTTTAACGCCAAATTCCAGCGCATGCATTTAGCTGTTGCGTTTAGCTGTTGTAAGGTAGGGGATGTGAGTGTGGGTGAACGAGGGTCTGTACGACCTCATCGTGAAAAGATGAAATGACACCACTTCACCTGCTGTCGTCTTGATGTATGGCGTATTTAAGGCTGTGTTTATTACCGTTGTTCATTTGATGTGCTTTCGCGTTGCTAGTAATGTTGCGATCAAGGGCCCCCTTATTTTTGACGCTCATGTCGTCTGCTCAGACTTACCATGAGGTCAGTGGTGACGTGGTGCGTTCCCTTACGAAGACAATATTTAAGAACTTACAGCGCACGACTGACTGACTCACCCGTCCTTCATATTCACTCAACACACGTGCCTGATCGATCGGTTTTTTTCACAAAAGTTGATGCACACTGAAACAGATGCCATTTAACTCTGCGACCTTTTATGTCATTCGACGCTGTTTTTCCGACGTCAGATGAGGAGGATTAGCTTGAGATAGCATGTAAGGCAGTGTAACGTGATAGCATGAGGGAGGGGGGGGGGGGGGGGGGGGGCCGTTTCGAGTAGAATGGCTACGCTGATGGCAGGAAAATGATTTTTTTAATTTTTTTTGTTTGTTTGTTTGTTTTGTGCTGAGTGATTCAGTTAAAAAGGACTGAACATTGAACATCAGCGTAAAAATATAGGAACTACTCGTCTACTGTTTATCCCATACCACTTGCAATGCCAGTGAAGGTTGATTTAGGGTCTCATCACACCAGGCCAATGCCGAAAGAAACTTGCTTGATGTTAGTTTAAGTGAGCAGATGTTTGCGAAGCAAGTCAGTTGATCTTGGTGTTTGGCGGGAAGCAGTACAGCAACTGTAGCACATTAGCAGTACAAATGTGTGAATTCCTGCTGAGACGGGCTCCGGCTCAAACAAGAAACCTGTCAGAGGATTCCTTTAATGTTTTATTTTGTGTCTGTTGAAAGGGATGGGGGTGGGGTGGAAACTTACATTTTCTCGTATGAACAGATGAACTGGTTGTGTAGAATCTTGTATCTGCATCCGTCTTTCTTCACATTATGGTTACTTCATGTTGACGAACGGTCTGACACTTTGGCTTGAAAATCTCTCTCTCTCTCTCTCTCTCTCTCTCTCTCTCTCTCTCTCTCTCTCTCTCTCTCTCTCACACTCACACACACACACACACACACACACACACACACACACACACACACACACACACACGCTAACTCGCTCACACACACAAACACACGTGCGTGCCCGCACACACAAGCACAGGCACGTACGCACACACGCACGCACACACACACACGCGCGCGCACACACACGCACGCACACACACACACACACACACACACACACACACACACACACGCACACACACATTGACTGGATTCGATTTTCTCTTTTTCATGCATGAAAGCAGTCTAGAAGACGAGGTTAGGAAAGAAGCTAAAGTCGCAGGAAAGAAAACCGGATGATAACCCTGGTGCATTGATTCCTGGAGTTCGGTAGATGGGTAGTGGCTTAAACAGGGGTATGTTCAAACAGTACCTCCTGTTCGGTGGATAACGCCATGGTGTAATAGCTTAAACACGCAGGTCTTCAGAAACCTTGTGCATGCATGGTGTATGTGTGTTTGTGCGTTTTTGTGAGTGGTGTGCGCGTCTGTGTGGAAAAGCGCGACTGAGCATGCGTGTGCGAGTGTTGGAGCGGGCACTGAAAACTTATGGCAATTACCTGCAAAAATAGTGTTTCCTGAACAAAAAAACTGTTGAACATGCAAGCACGAGTGAGCATGTATTGGTGATGGAGCGGTGATCCATGGTGATTGCCGGCAAAATACAGTTTCCTGATCAAGAAACATTGATCATTGCTAAAACTCGCTACCAGTTCATAGAAAATGACGTGGTACATTCCAAGAAATACAGATGATGCTTGATCGTGTGGGTTTTTAACATACGTTTCTTTTGCCCTTCTAAACTGACAAAAACTCGCTCAAGGGCCAATGGGATGGAAATTGAACTGCCTCATTTTAGCGTGTGTGTGCGCGCGCGTGTGTGTGTGTGTGTGTGTTTGTGAGCGCGCGTGTGTGTTGTGTGTGTGTGCATATGTTTAGATAGATTGTGTATGTGTGCGCGTATACGTTGATAGATATGTGTGTGTCTTTGTGTTCATGCACACACATACGCACACACATTCTCTCTCTCTCTCGCTCTCGCTCTCGCTCGCTCGCTCGTGCACACACACACACACACACTCTCTCTCTCTCTCTCTCTCTCTCTCTCTCTCT
>JADBJO010006284.1:107500-127500 GCA_016801955.1 Conus betulinus | reverse complement strand
ATTAGCGCTACCGTGAAATCGGTAGAGTGACGTAGGGGTATCGACCATCAAGGCAGTGGAAAGCTTGAGAGAAATTGAAGGAGGGCGTTGTTGGGAAGTAAAGTTATGCCGCCGTCAAGTCGATACCCAAGGGGATATATTGTCTATCGCGTCAATGCAGCCCTGGGAAAAGTTGGACGAGGGCACGAGGAATTAAAAGAAAATTTTAAAAGAGAGTGTACCAATCCGAGAGCGACACATGACCATATGGTTCTGACTGTAATACAGAAGTGAGAAAAAGTAACACGTTGAAGATTGGACTCTCATCTCAACAGCTCCATGTACCACCGCAGCAACAAGGAGTGTTGGAGGGTGGAGATGAAGGGAGATAGGATGAAGGGGAGGGAGTGGAGGAGGTGAAAAGGTAAACAGTGAGAGGTTTATTGCAACAAAAGAAAAAAAAATCAAGGTCGACTGTGTTGTTAATGTCGTCTGAAAAGCACTATTTTTCTGTCTATCGGCTGAGGAGGAAATGGGTTTTACTGACTGGAGTTTCTTTCTATCGGGATTTAGCTATGTTTTTTTGTTGTTGTTTTTTAGATGTGTTTTTAATCTCTTTTTTAACATTAAGAACTCCTTCTACCAGGCAGACCTAAATTAATACTTTTGCCACAAGAAAACAAAGATTCCTGATGTAACTTAGTGGTGGTGGTGCGTGTATGTGTGTGCGCGCCCGCGCGCGTGCCTGCGTCCTCGTGTGTGCTTGCGTGTGTGTGTGTGTGTACGTGTGCGTGTTCTGACTGAAATACAAAAGTGAGAAAATGGAAGATGTGGGAAGAAAGGACTTCCACCTAACAGCTCCATGTACCGCCACAGGGAACGACGACTGTTGGAGGGTGGTGGTGAAGGGAGACAGGATGAAGGGGAGGGAGTGGAGGAGCTGACAAGGTAAACAGTGAGAGGCTTATTGCCACAAGAAAAAAATTCTAGGTCAGTTCTGTCGTTAATGTCGTCTGTACATCACATTTTTATCTATCCATCACGTAAGGAGGAAATGGGTTTACTGACTGGAGTTTCTTCCGACCGAGATTGAGCTATGTTTCTGTTGTTGTTTTAGATACGCGTTTTAAGATGTTTTTTTCCCCATGTTAAGAAGTCTGTTTCTACGAAGCAGACCAAAATTAATTCTTTTGCCACAAGAAAATCCCTTAGAGTTTCCTGCTGTAGCTTAGTGGTGGTGGTGTGTACGTGTTGTGTGTTCGTGCGCGTCGTGTGTGTGCGTGCGTGTGTGTGTGTGCGTACGCGCGCGTTCAGTGAACGGGGGTGGGGGAAGGAGAGGGAGGGTTGGCAATAGAGTGCTTTGTACGAGGATTTGACGAATTCTGGTGTTCTCTTATCCAAAAACTGTGTATCATGAATATTTTTGGAATCCCAGATTTGACTGTTAGATAAGACAGTGTTCTTGTTGTCACTCTGCGCTGGGGGAGTGTGAGCATGATTGTGTTACTGTTACATCAGAGCGTTAAGTGCCTGCTGTTTGAGTTTGTGCTACATGGTGAGGCACGTTGGCGGGCGTGTAGCTTTCTACAACGGGCTGCGTGCACGGACAGTCAGACGTTCAGTAGCTGTACACAATCCGTTTTCTATTGTTCAAACATAAGTCTATTCACATAGATTATCTCCAGCATGAAAATAAGCAGACTTTAACATTCTGTTTGGAATGTGGCTCGAACAAAAGTAGAATTACGGACGTAGCGGTTTGCAGTATAGATGAGTAGGTATGCGCCCCCTCTTCGTTTTTTTTTTTTTTTTTTTTTTTTTAAGAATAGTGTTGAGTAAAACAATGTGGAGATTTAGTAGTCAGAGTGAAGTTCATAGTAATGGAGAAAATATTGGTATAGTGTGAAAACGTGTCTAAATCGGTTAACATTCCCGTCCAAAAGAGTAAGAAGTCATCTCCCTAGCTTTTTTTTTTTTTTTTTTTTTTTAATAAACCAAATGCCCTCTGAAAGAAACAGGGTTCTTGCCCCGCCATTTTTGTTTAACCTTCATTGCTCCAGACATTGGTAGGAATGAGGGGGAAAGGAACGTTGACATCGCTATCCGGATTCCTTCATGCTTCAGGTTATTTACTCATGCTTATTTACCATGAACTGAAACATCCTGTGATGCTGTGGCTACCGCAGGGAAAACCAGACATGGTCCTTCCGGTCCTCGTTCTTGATTCATCAAGAACCGGAAGACGACCGCAGTTTGTATTGTCTGGTGAAGGCCAAAGTCGTACGGGTGTGCGAGTTTTGAAGTCTTTGTGAATTTAATGTTATTCAGTTTTTTTTAAAGCAGGAAGAAGGTGTGTGTGTGTGGGTGGGGGGGGGGGGGGGGGGGGGATGGTCTGGGCACTCCGAAAATTATCGATTCCAAGCGGAGCGTTGTCGCCATGATCACCGACTGTGAGGTTCAAAATCGGGGCACCTGGGACACTTCTTTTATGCCGCTATGTAGTAATAAATGTCTGCAGACAGAAAAAAAAATGTTTCTCTCTCTCTCTCTCTCTCTCTCTCTCTCTCTCTCTCTCTCTCTCTCTCTCTCTCTCTGCTGCGCGCGTGTGTTTTATTGTTCACCTTACGTGGTCGTGCCGCAGACGGGGAGAGTTCCTGGAAGATAGTGATGCAATGATGCCATCGTGCACTCGTATGGTAATGTTGGTATCTAGCTCGCCAGCTCTGCCACGGCGGGGGGTAACTATCTGACCTCTAGGCACTGCTACATATTCATCGTCTCACGCTTAATAACTGGAAGCATTTGCACTGCATTTTCAATGGGATCAGGCAGCTGTTTGGCAAGTCAGCCAATCTGTGCTCCATTATTTCCGGCAGTTTGTCATTTGTATCTTGTCTTTTCTGGAACCCGTTTTTATGTACCTGAGGAGATGACAAGATGTTGAAGTTACGGCTTAGCTCTGATTAGTTATTTTACTTACTTGTATTGTTATCTATTCGTGTGATTTATGTTAGAGTTTAAGGCTATGTTCAGGGAAGCTTTCCAAAATGTGTATGTGCGCGAGTGCGTATGCGTGTGTGAGTGTGAGTGTGTGAAATTTAGCATAGCGGGCATTCCACTCGGCGTTTTCTACTGTGTTTTCAATGTCATTGTTCTACATGTGTGAAACATGTAAGTAAAGAAACAAATAAATAAATGTAAAACGAATTCAGAACATGAATAAAAAATGAGTATTAATTGTGTTTCAGAACTACAAGATGGGCCTCACGGGGTGCGGCAATTTCCTCAAGTACTCCATGTTCCTCTTCAATGCTGTTATCCTGGTAAGTTTTGTCTCCGTCCGTTCACTAGTCTGTCTGCGTCTCTTGCCTCCTTCTTCCCTCCCGCCCTCTCTCTCTCTCTCTCTCTCCTCTCTCCTCTCTCCTGTACCCCCATCTCCTCCGCATCCTCCTCATCCTTGTCTCTCGCCCTGTCTCCATCTGTCTCGCTTTTGTGAGCTTCTGTTGAAGCTTTTTGTCTAGAAGCTATAGAATTTGATACCCATTCCTTTCTCTCCGACCCCCATAAATTCTCTGGTTCCACCAACCCCCACCCGCTCACTTAGCTCTACGGAATTTGATACTCCTTCTGTCTTCCCACCCTCCCCTTCCCAGATTCTTCAGTCCCCACCACCCTATGCCTCTTCCTGTCTCGTCTCCTCCTTTGCCTCTTCTCTTTGCACCTCTTTCTTTCAGTATCCATTTTCTCCCTTCTCCTCTCATCTCGTCTCATGTCTCTCGTCTGTCTCTCTCTCTCTCTCTCTCTCTCTCTCTCTCTCTCTCTCTCTCTCTCTCTCTCTCTCTCTCTCTCTCTCGCTCTCACGCACACATACACATTCTCTCTCTCTCTCTCTCTCTCTCTCTCTCTCACGCACACATACACATTCTCTCTCTCTCTCTCTCTCTCTCTCTCTGTATCTTCTGATATCTCTCTTTCTCTATCTCTCTCTTTCTCATCCTTTCTAATCTCTCTCTCTTCTCTCTCTCCCCTCTCTCTCTCTCTCTCTCCTCTCTCTCTCTCTCTCTCTCACGCACGCACACACATTCTCTCTCTCTCTCTCTCTCTCTCTCTCTCTCTCTCTCTCTCTCTCTCTCTCTCTCTCTCCACACACCGACCGACCACATACAGACACAGCCCATTGGTCAGATTTTACAGAGAGTGACATTCAAAGCAATCCCATTATCTGGACTTCGATTTTCTGTCTAATAGTGCCTTCGCGTGGAAAATGATCCCCTGTTTCCATTACACGGGAGGGATTTGGCTGGGTATTTTCGGGAACGAATAAAAATCAGTCTAGATGATACGAGGGTCGCACAGTTTAAGAGCTGTCATAAAGACTGAAGGGCATCCAGGTGATAGAGACGGTGTTATCACTTGGCACACTTTGTTTTAGCACTCTCGTCAAATGTCATCGGGTTCAAAAATGATGCTGAAATAATGTGCACGACGGAAATTGCGAGCGCGATCTCCTCTCGCCATGCTGAAAGTCATATTTCTCCAATATTGGTCGTTAGTCATTATTTGATTATTTGTTCCTATGTAATTTAGAGCAAGGACGACTACAGCTGTAAACGGTAAGAATAAAGATGCTGTGGGGAAAAGGCTTTCAAGGAATCAGCGACTGCAAGTTTTGCACACTTTTTTTTTAGCCCTCGTCATGAGCAAGCCTACAAACGCTCAGGAGTTTGACCGGCAACGAGTACAGTCATGTCATAAATGAAGGAAATTAATGGTTTGGGCACAACCTGTGTATGTATATATGTGCGTTCGGATGTGGGTGTGTGCCACTTGTGCTCAAGTATAATTATGTCCGTAGTTGTGTTTCCTGATGTGTGAGTGTGTGCACGCGCACGCGCGTGTGTGTGTGTGTGTGCGCGCACGCGCGCGCGGCTGTTTGCACGTGTGCACGCCTAAAGACTTGCGAAATGAAGAGCCTGCGTGATTTGGTGTCGTGCTAGGAGACGGATGCATCTAGATGAGTGGACACGAAAGACAGACCTTGTGTGAAGTGATAGTATTGTGCTCCTCTGTGTGTGGATTGTCGTCCGTTACCAGCCTTTTTCTTTGTCCCTCGCCCTTCTCTCTCTCTCTCTCTCTCTCTCTCTCTCTCTCTCTCTCTCTCTCTCTCTCTCTACAAGGTTATCTACCCCAGAAACGTGTTGGATCAGCAAAACAAAACAGGCCTTACAGGATTTTACTGTTGAGGAAAGGCAGTGTCGAAACCTGCGCAAAATCCTTTAAAGCAGAAAAAAATCAGAACTACATTTTAACAAATCTCATTTAAAGATAAAATCGAAAGTGTGTGACCGATGTTTTGAAATGAGGATGGGGTTTTATTCATTTTTTATTCATTCATTCACCTTTAGCATCTCGGGTCGCCACTCGTTGATCCTGTGGACTATAGACACCCCACCTTCAGCACCATTAACGTCACAGTAAGAGGAGTCTTGGACTTTAAGCAGTGCTGATCTTCCTTTGCTAAGAAAGTCAGGATTCCAGCAAAAACGGCCCAGAACTTGAAGTACGCGCATTCTTTTTAGGCCCAGTCTTAAATGGCTTCCAACCAACTCCGTGCGTTATGGTCTGAAACCTCTTGCCCGTGGAATTGCCGCACTCCTTTGTTCCAGCCCAGTTCGGTGCTTTAGCAGGAAGATTTAGCAGGAAGATTTAAAGGGACTTTGAACAAACCTTATCCCTGACGGGGAGAGTCTTCCAGTCTCATGTTCGGAGGTCTGTCCTTTTTGCGAAATGTCTGAATTTCATTTGCTACGCATTCCTTGGCATGAAATATCCAAGGTACTTTTGCTAGACCTGCGTTAGCATGAAATGCCTGCCTTCTATTTTCTGAGCTTTGCTGGGTATGAAGTATTCCAGGGAACTTTTCCTAACCCTGTCCTTGGCCTATTAATTATGTAGGCTACTTTAACTAGGCCCGTTCTTGGCAAGAAATGTCCAGATTATTGTTGCCAAGTTTGTCTTTGGTAAGAAAGACCTAACCTCCTTTCATCACGCCTTTCTTTGGCGTGATGTCCAAGCTACGTTCACTAGGCCTATCCTTGGCATCAGATGTCCTGACTGCCTTGTTTCTATCCACTTTAGTCCAGAGCCACGTGCGCTTTAGTCCTGACAACAAGAATTCATGACGTGCTTTTGTGTGACGATCCGTCCTCCCCCGGGCAAGTACTGTCCAAAATGTTCTCCGTGCTGACCTGTCGACTTTCTCGCAGAAGGAAGCCAAAGATTCTGCCAATCTTCATTCTTGATATACAAAAAAAAAATGTGCTGAGCATTAAGCGTCTATCCTAATCACAGTTTAAAATTCATCTCTGAAGTAGCCATCTGTTTGCACATACCCAGATCTTTTTGTGCAGTAAGCCGGAACCCCAACATGCTTTCCGTCAGTTTTCCTCCCCTGTGGCTGGAGTAGTCCAAACCTGGGCAAAGTGGACTCATTCTCTGCCGCTGCCCCTTTATCTTCCCACCAAATGCAGGCAGAAATGATGGAAGTAAACATGTATGTATCATTGTGTGCGTGCGACAGCGCACGCGCGCGCAGATGGGGGTGGGTTGGTTGGGGTTATATTGCAGTGTCTTCATTTATTTTCGAGTTCACGTCCAAAGCAGGGCTCGGACAAGATGAACGCAACGCTCAGCTGTTGACAATCCTTGTCATGCCTGTATTCGGTCCTGCCTCTGAAAAACGATGTACCCTCTGTTTCTTTTTCTTTGTCTCTTAAATGGTTGATTCAGCAGACCAGCCGTTCCCCAGGATGAAAGACTGATTTCAGTTTTCTATGGCGGCAGAACTTCTTTCCAACCGGCTGTCATGCTACGCTCCATTTGTTTGTTTGTCTGTTTTTGTTTTTTCAACCGAGTGGGTATTGCTGTAGATGTGTTTATTGCCTACATTTCATCCTCATGATCGTCCTCACCGATGTATCTCTGACGTGGATTATTCTGCTCATGGTTACCTGAACCGTTATTTACGTGTCACAGGGCCTGCGGACACTGCGTGTGTGTCTCATACACGAAATGAAAATTCCAAATACGTGTCAAAGATTCACACCGAGGGTAGTAACGCACAACAAAATCTTTTTTCAGTAAGTACATCTGCGTATCACATCAACGTCGCATGCGTCCATTTTCACCGACTGATTCATTCGAGAGCTCGCATCTCACCCAGACTTGGCAACGTTCCGTTAAAATGCGTCCTCCTTAGTAGAATATAGTAGACTCCGTGTGTGTGTGTGTGTGTGTGTGTGTGTGTGTGTGTGTGTGTGTGTGTGTGTTTTTTTTTTTACGAAAGTGTTCGATTGTGTGCGTCACCGGATTTGATCAAAAGTTATTTTAAGGGAAGTCACCCTTACACATACGCGCGCACGCACGCACGCACGCACGCCGCACACACACACACACACACACACACACACACACACACACACACACACACACACACACACACACACACAAGATGGCGAAGTCAGCATAAAACGACGAGCTTCGTCATCAGACAATGAATCCGTCACCAAATCTATCGCGACACAAAAAAAGTTCATTACAAGGAATCCTTCAAAGCATCTTGGCTGCAGGGATTTGCGTGGCAAGAAAAACAACACGGCAAGTCGATCTGTGGAAATGTGTAGCAGCCGATACAACGACAGCTGCCGAGTCCAAAAGAGGGAACAAATTCTTTCATCTCCAAGACATCAGACTTTCAACATTCAGCAATGGCAAGTTTTGGGTTACCTTTGTACCATCAAAAAAAAATTGCAGTTCAGGTATAAAAACAGCCATGAAAAAAAAACCTCGATTGGAAGGCCACTCCTTAAAAACAAAAGGTTAGGGAGCACTATTGGCAGCACATACCTCATGTGCCTCGCCACACTTTTGGAGAAGAGACACTCTAGCGCTGTCCGCGCGTTTCACACACCATGAGGAGCGCGTTTCCAATGTATCCATGATCCGTGAACCAGTCCATTTCAGTTTAATTCGGTTCATGTTGCTTACAGCCCAGCCGATCTCAGGAGGAACGTTTCTGGGCTGTCACTTCGTCAAATCGGTTCTTCAGTATTATCAAAATGTTCATATTAAAACAGTCTACTTCAAATATACTCAAAACAACCTAAGACTGAAACGATAAAATAAAAACCTCTTAAAAGAACACGTATATACATACCTCTTTGAGAAAAACACAGAAATCGCATCTGGTGACGCGTTCTTGAACAAGCTGTCCATGGAGCCTGCTGTAAAGTGCCCTTGTCCTGTGTCATGCAAATTCCATCCAGCTATAAGCACGTGTTATCGTGAATGTCACAATGACAGAAATACACCATGGAGTGTTCACACCTGTAACAGATACGACAATGTGTAGAAAAAAAAAAGTGGCCATTGTGCAATCATCAGAAAACTTTCTTCTTTTCGGCCCCTACGGCAGATGGTGAAATGCTTTCACGTTCCTACGGATCTGAAACCAGGATCGTTTGATGCACTTCTGTCAAGTTTCCTACAAACATTAACGCACAGTGAAAAGATGGCTTAATCAGTGAAAAGATGGCTATCGATCGAAACGCCTATATACACAGGAGCTGAAGAAGAATTTTGAGTTCAGGTCCGGTTTTGCAAGGCATTTGCTGTTTGTAACGTAGACTTTAGAGGCTATATCATTTTTGTCACGTCATGATTTAGAAAGAGAGACAGTTTGCCTATTGACTCACATTAGATAAATACAAGCAACAGCAGGATAAAAGGCGCAGGATGGGTGTTGAAGGAGAGCAGCATGTGGACACAGTTCCAACCACGCCACCTGACTCCACGCGCAGAAAGTGCACGCAACAGGCAGAACTCGGTAGCAGACAACCCAGTAGCTCTCACTTCTGAAAATATGTGTTGACCAGTTATTTCCTCATTGCCCTATAGCGCTATCACTCCCATCATTTTCTGTTTACTGCTTCCACTTCCCCATCTCACCTCGGTCTACTTTTCCGTTACCAGTCCCTTCCCCCGTCCCACCCCATGCTTCCTCCTCAGCTGTCTCTCCTTTTGCCCCCAAAGCACGGTCTTAAATGTCAGGACCTTGATTATCGCTGCTCTCTCAGCCAGTTACGCAATGACCTCTTGTTCGCTCTGTAGGTGAAAATGTCTTCTCTTATTTTGTTTCTTTACACACTTTTTTTTTACTAGTTCCTTACCAACAGGTTGTGACCGTATTCGAAATATGCCCCATAATCGTCATGAAGGTATTTTGATAAAAAATATATAAAGAAAATAAAAAAAAAATACAAAAGAAAAGAAAAAAAAGAATATGTGCACGCGCGCGCGCGCGCGCGCACGCACACACACACACACACACACACACACACACACACACACACACACACACACACACACACACACACACACACAGCGAGAGAGAGAGCGAGAGAATTTCTATCTTTGCCGATACATTTATGTACATCTCCGCTTGGTGGCAGTGGCATACAGTGGTCTGATCTGGGCAGCTGATACGGCCATTACTGTTCGGTGACATGGTGGAAAGGTTTTAAACAATGATTATCGTTCTGCTGAGTTTGATTTCGCATTTGCTTGTATTTACAGAGAAACTGCCAGATTGCACACGGTCGCATACATACATGCACGCACGCGCGCGCGCGCACACACACGCACGCACACACACATGCACATGCACACACACATAAACAACACACACACACGCGCGCACACACACACACACACACACACACACACACACACACACACACACACACACACACACACAAAACTGCATGATTACACAGACTCACTAGTCATACATGTGAGTCGGGGGGAGGGGGGGTGGATATGGATGAAAACTTAACTTTATGGCTGCTTTGTAATATGTTAGGCTGCAAATGTTCTATATTCAACAACTCATCCGACTGCAGATTTTGACATTTATATAAAGTGACTGTACCACTATCATTTACACTTAGTTTTTCTAAGATATGTACGGCGTTACGCAATATATCCCCCACAACACACAGTTAAAGGAAACACAGATGCTTTGAACTGAATGCGAAAACGCCCAGTTCTGTTATTATGTGGTAGAATCTCTTGTCGCTTCGACAGTCGCTTCGACTAGGCAGGCAGACAGGTCATTGGCTATAAAATGCCTTCATGTAGGTGAAGAGGGAGTGTACAGTGTCCTTCCCATCTTCTCGTCTGCTGACGCTTAAAGTTTCACAGGTGGAGATGCTGCCACACGCGGTATGGTCCCTGAAGTGCAGCCATGTTGTTCCGAATATCCATCTGCTTGACAGATTTCCGTCAAGAATCAGTTCTTTCTGCCCCTGTCCAACTGCCCGCACGAATCTCCGGTCGATGGCGCTCGTCAGCCATCGTTCGTATCCCATTCAGGAAAAGGGAATTTTTGAAGTCAAGCCCCCAGTGAACTCGAACGATGGGAAAACTTCCGTCTAGGGTCACCGTGCGTGCGCAGATCCTACAATGTCCACTTACCTAAATTCTTGTACCGATCCGGATCGCAGGGCGTACCAGGATCCGTTCAGCAAGATTATCACACATTTTCCACAGAACATGACACTGCGAGATTACTTCTACAAATGGAAGGCTGTCTATGAAGAAATGTGTTTTGATAGGATATGAACTCTCCGTGTTGAGAATTAACTCTTTCAGCGCGTACCTACTAGTACGTGTTGCCGGGACTGTATGTATGCAAATTGTGTGTGTGTGTGTGTCCAAGCACGCGCGTGCAGGTGTGTGTGTGTGTGTGTGCGCGCGCGCGCGCCGCGCACACATTTTCCAATTAGCATGTGCAGAAAGTCATATGAATTTATGAGTTTTAGGTGCGATGAGTGGAAAGGGAATAAGCTGGAGGGGGAATGTGGATGGACAGGGGAAAGAGGGAGAAAAAATCATGTGTATGTAAATGTTTTTTTATAAAGACATATTAGCATTATTTTAATGAAATGTTCTTAAAAGATGTGCCTTAAAACGCATTAGCCACAATTTTCATGTGGAGTATATGCATAACATTTGGATTATGATGTAGCTTCCTCTTTCTCCTTCATCTTCTCTCTCTCTCTCTCTCTCTCTCTCTCTCTCTCTCTCTCTCTCTCTCTCTCTCTCTCTCTCTCTCTCGCAACCCATCCATTCCAGTTGTTCGCTCGCTCCTTTGTGACTGCGTTCCGTGTCTTGGGTTAACCCCACAAGCCACATTTCGACAAAAAAAAAAAACCATCGTCTAAGGATTACTGGTATGTTCTTGATTTTCAAATAACACAGTTGACATGTGTCTCCTTGAGATAGATATGAGTCAGGTATAAGCTCCATGTTCATGGTAAAACATCTTGTTACAACTCGCGTTTCTCTTGAATAGCGTAATGGTGACTTGGGCTGCGATATGCCGATCTCTTCCAAATAGCGGAAGCTTTTCAAAATGCCAACCCAATCCGTCCCACCACCCCCCTCTCTCTCTCTCTCTCTCTCCCTCCCCTCTCTCCCCCCCCCCCCCCCCCCCCCCCCCCCCCCCCCAGCATGCTCCTAATTTGGTTTTATTTAGTTTCTTTTTATTACTTCATCCTGCGTCCTCTCGCCTGCGTCTCTCCCTTTCTCCGTGAGCTTCGAGACCGCATTTAGATTAGATACGGGACATAAACCTTCCAGCTAAACCGTCTCTGAATCCAGCTGCCACCAGGCGAACTGATACTGTGACGTCAGTCTGCGAATTATGGACAGAATAATAGCTGGGAAAAACTGCCTTGGAAAAAGCATACATCAGCTGCTTCAGAGGTGTAAGGGCCTTTACCCACAAGGCACGTCGTAACGGCTTAACTGTATGAAAGATAATGTACAGCTCGATCCCGCAGGGCAGATGCTGACGTCATATCTGAAAGCGGCACAGAAAGAGTCCTTGGAATGGTTGTTTCTTTAACACTTTACTACCCATTCCCTGGAAAGCGCCCTACCCAGTGTGGAATGGATTAATGTGGAAAAAAAAAAAAACAGACGCCTGCTGTGTTCAGTGTTCTAACATGCGGATGTTGATATACTGCTGGTCATTGTGTATTGCATGTATCTCAGAGATGGAACTGCGCTGAACACTGTGGACAGTTCCTGTGCTGTCCTGCAGAGACCAAGCGGAATATGATGCACTGAATTCATACAGAAACTAATAGGTACAGAAAAACCCACATGGTGACAAGCGGTTCCAAAACCAGTAATGTTTGGAGTGCATTCCGTGACACTCTGTGCCATCTGAACATGGCGTGAATTCTTCGTGCGCTGCTGCATGAACTCTCTCTCTCTCTCTCTCTCTCTCTCTCTCTCTCTCTCTCTCTCTCTCTCTCTCTTCCAGTACCTGTTCATTAGTGTGAGTTCCACAAGCTGCAACAAAAGCATCCTTTGCTATTTATTGAAATCATATCGCTCTGAATACCAGAAAGGCACCGGGGGATGCAGAATCGATTGAATGAATCGCCTTAAAACGGCGTGATCTTTTCTTGGTGCCCTCTCTCCCTCCCCTCTCTCTCTCTCTCTCTCTCTCTCTCTCTCTCTCTCTCTCTCTCTCTCTCTCCTCTCTCTCTCTCTCTCCTCGCTCTCTCTCTCTCTCTCTCTCTCTCTCTCTCTCCTCTCTCTCTCTCTCTCTCTCTCTCTCTCTCGCTGGCACGTTCTCCGAGTGTGTTCCTTTCATTTTATTCATGTCGTCTCCTGAAATGTCATGCTTCTTCTTCCGTAGCTCCCCGCTGCTCTCTCTCCCATATCACGCATGGGCATAACACATGTAGTAAACCTTAAACCAGTAAAATGGTGACGGCATTCCTGTTGCCTCTGTCCACATCCCCAGCTAGCTAGGTTATACCGTAGCAGGCCCAGAGCCAACAATCCGCAGGGAGCAGTCATTTTCAAGTCTTGCGGTAGCCCGCCAGAGAGGACACTGCACTGCTACCAAGTGAGTGGTGTCTGTTCTGGTCCAACATACCCAGGACACTACAGTACTGTGACTGCTTGGTCGCGGAGCCATTGTGTGTGTGAGTGCCTCCATTGGGAGTGTAGCACATCGTCCCTCCAGTGATGATAACAGTGAACATGGCTGAATTCACCAAGGGCATACACGCAGGGAGGAAAAATCGAGGCTTAGATCACAGTGAGGGTAGAGCAAGAATGGCCACATGATTTAAACAAGTTTTATGCTGCTGCTGATGAGGATAATGAAGATTGTGCTTCAGAGTTCTGTTCCAGTCAAAGATTACATGGCAG
This sequence comes from Conus betulinus, assembly GCA_016801955.1. Lineage (NCBI taxonomy): Eukaryota > Metazoa > Mollusca > Gastropoda > Neogastropoda > Conidae > Conus > Conus betulinus. Next base: position 114,228 of record JADBJO010006284.1, on the reverse strand, counting down.
GGCTGCACTGTATGCTTACTTTCATGAAATACTCAAGTGTGAGCTAGGTCCGGCAGGTACAGAAATCTGTATTGTTGGTCGGGAAAATTCAGCAACACTCCCAAAGACGCCGCATGTGGTAAGGAGATGAAAGTCGACCCAGTCTTGAGCTCATAGGAAACTCAGTTCTGTGCAGGAGCCGGTCGAAGTAAAAAGAATCCCACAAATAAATGTCTCTGCTGGGAATCGACTCCTTGATCTTCCAGTCCACTAGCAGTGACGCTAACTACTGAGCCACACCAGCTGGTGAGACTAGTAGCTGTAAGTGTTTGTCCGGGATAGATATACGCCGTTTGCTCCTTGCATTGTAAGTGGCTTTCTTCACGAAGCCTCGTGCTCCAAACGACTTAACTGCACGAAAGATAACGGCCTGAACAACCCGAACTGGCGGAGGCTGACGTCACACACGGGGAGCAGTGCAAGAAGAGTGATTGCAACACTTCTTTCGTTTAGCCTTTACCGCCCCTTTCCCAGGGGAAGTGTACTATCATCCTGGAAGGGCAGGATGTAAAAGCCCAGGATCCCCTTTTAGCCTTGGCTGGCTGTGCGAGGTTACATGCAGACAGTGATGTAGTACACAACTCGTCATGGCCTGCACTGGGTGCAGTGATCTCTGGGGGATGAACAAGGGTGCTGTGCGCTGTAGATAGTTATACCTTGTGTTGTGTCTTATCGGCAGTATATATTAGTGTGTTAGTGCACAATAATCAGGTAGACTCTGTGTGTGTGTGTGTGTGTGTGTGTGCGCGCGCGCGCGCGCGTGTATGTGTGTACATATGTATGTGTGTGTCTCCTTTATTTGTCTTTTCAACAGACCCACTCACAAAATTATTTATGATTACCATTTATATTGAAGCAGGAAAGGAGAAAGGGAAGGAGGAAGATCTCATTCGTTTAATAAGGAGACCATAGCCAATAGTTTCGTTCAGTTTGTTCATGAAACAAATTCTCTCTCTTCTCTCTCTCTCTCTCTCTCTCTCTCTCTCTCTCTCTCTCTCTCTCTCTCTCTCTCTCTCTCTCTCTCTCTCTCTCTCTCTCTCTCTCTCATCTCTCCATGCACTCTCCTCTCTCTCTCTCTCTCTCTCTGTATTGTGAATATTCCATGCTGCTTTTGATGCCATTGCTTGCCACAACACAAAGCACCCCCAACTCCTGATTACTAATCAGAGTATATCTCGTTATACCTCTCTGAGATATAGTCCGAATTCGAGGCAATGGTGTGGCTGGTCAACTTGCTAATAATGCAACAAACAGTTGTGCACATTCTGTATCCCTCACACTGATCTGAATCCCAGAATCCCAGAGTTCAGACCTGTGTCAAATGTCTCTGGCAGGACAGCACGTGCAGACGAATGACCAACTTTTTTCCCCAATTCTTTAGTCTTTTTCTCTAAACCATTTGCAATATGTGGTCATAAAGAATAAATGGTTTTATGCTGATTACACCCCGTTCACGTTTTTTCATCTTCGCATATATTTCAAACGTGTGGAAACTCTGAAATGCATTTCATGTGATGTACCTTTCATTATGGAACATGTTCTTAATAGAGTGTGTGGATATATATATATATATATATATATATATATATATATATATATATAAATATATATTATATATGATGGCAGATGTAAACACTTTACAGCAGACTACGTGATAACCTTGTCCAGATGTGCTTTTTTCTTGAAAAAGATGAATATTTTTCATCGGATCTAAGATCTTACGAAAGAAATATTTTAAAGCTTTTTTGCATTTTTTTTTTCACAAATCTGGTTTATTGATTTAAAAAAAAAAAAAAAAAAAAAAAAAAAAACTTTAAACAATTGACTTTGAAGAGATGACAGTTGAACAGCCCCCTCCCGCTCCTCTCCACTTCCCACAATGTCCTGATGGTCGGTTGGACTGTAAAACAAAATGATTTGACTTACAGCAACCAAAGCATGGTATGCCCTGTCAAAAGGTTGGTGAATGTATACATGGTCGATGTGTACTGACCCTTTCAGGCAGTGCATTAAAATCGTTACAGAAAGTGTGATGTATGTGAGCTTCCGGCTCCGTGTAAACCACGTGATCAAATGGGGGGGGGGGGGGGGGGGGGGGGGGGGGGGGGGGGGGGGGGGGGGGGGGGGGGGGGGGGGGGGGGGGGGTGGGGGTGGGCTCGTGCATATCTTGTATAGCAGAAAGGTGTTACATGCTGCAGAATGGATTTAATGAGTCTTCCTGAACGTGCGGCAGTTGTTTGGGTGTGGCATTGCGGTTCACCTTCATCTCTCTCTCTCTCTCTCTCTCTCTCTCTCTCTCTCTCTCTCTCTCTTTCACGCGCGCATGCGCGCACACAGCATGTAGCGCCATGAGACGGCTGGCCAGCCTCTTTCCCTTTCCAGTTTTCTTTAAACTTTGGGATCTTTAGATTCGTGACGTGAACCTTTCAAGTAAGCCATCATCGAAACCAGGTGCCTCCAGTCGAACTGGTACAGTGACGTCAGCCCGCACATTGTGGATAAAATACTAGCTGCAGAAAGTTTTCCTGAGGGGGGGGGGGGGGGGGGGAGATGTGCACGATCTGCTTCAGAATAGCTTTACCCACAGGGCGCATCCGAAGGACTGTACTATAAGACTGGTAATGGTCTGCTCAGCTCTGCCTCACAGATGCCGACGTCACATCAGAACAGCAGTGTGAAGAGTGGCTGGAAGATTGTTTAACTCTTTGCCACCCAGGGAAGCACAAGCATCAGTCGAGAGCGGTATGAATACAAACCTCAGAAGCCCCACAGCTGGCGGTCACTGTCTGCATGCAGATGTGAGATACTGCTGGTTCTTGTCTGTTGAACATAGGGAGATGGAAGGAACGACTTGGCTACACTTGGTAAATCGTGCATCGGCCGTGTTACACTCGGACTGTCTGCATTGGAGACATCGTGCATAAACACGCTGACAGGACCGATCGTCTTCGCCTGACCTTCTAACTGCCGTGCCCTGTCTAGTCCTGCTCCGTCAGGTTCATAACACATTGCGCAGCAAGGTCGGCTGTACATCCAACTCCTAGCACCAGAACATGCCATCCAAAACAGAGCAGTCACTGAAATGCATTTCACGACACCCTGTGCCATCGAAATTGGCCAGTATTTCTTTTTCTTCTTTGCCTTAACTAGGTTGACCCTGGAGAAAGGTCCAGTGACGGTGAGGAAAGACCCACTGACCACAGGAAAGTCCTGTTGACAGTGGGAAGACTACAACTTTGGATTCTCTCTTGAGGGCACATAAGACCGTATGGCGAAAGCTTGGCTGTGTCTGGAGTTGCACTGTCTTCATCTGCCCGTGGGCAGGGGTGGTTGGGTCTGTGGGGTGTGCTCTGCAGCTGGAGGGTGGTGTTTTTCGCCGGTGGGCTCTGCACGGGCTGGTACACCCATGGGGATGCTACTTTAAGGCTGTTACGAGTTGCATCCTGTAGCCTGATTTACCTCTGTTTAGGAGCAGTTATGTCCCTTGATATCTTAATGGAGTGTCCTGCGCGTGCCTGTACCCATTGTCAACACAGCGCAGCCTCCAATGGTGGTACAGGACTGCTCTAATTTCTAAAGGCAGATGGGGACAGTGCTTCTCTGGGTCCTCCCCAGCACCTTCGGGTGTTTCTTTTTCTTCATGAGCTGCTGCGTACCTAACTAAATCTCTCTCTCTCTCTGTCTGTCTGTCTGTCTGTCTCTCTCTCTCTCTCTCTCTCTCTCTCTCTCTCTCTCTCTCTCTCTCTCTCTCTCTCTCTCTCTCTCCTCTCCCTCCCTATTTTGGCGAATACGTATTCAACTGTGCGAGTTGGAAGTACCGCAATAAAAGCATAAATTGCTATTTATTGGAAGCACACTACTGTGAATAGCAGAACGACGCCAGAAGCTGCAGAATCGATTGAATAAAATGCCGTGAAACTGTGAGCCGTTGGGGTTCCTCGCTCTCTCGCTCTCTCTCTCTCTCTCTCTCTCTCTCTCTCTCTCTCTCTCTCTCTCTCTCTCTCTCTCCTGGCAAATACGTATTCAACTGTGCGAGTTGGAAGTACCCCAGTAAAAGCGTGATTTGCTGTTTTTTTTTTTTTTTTTTTTTTTTTTTTTTTTTTTTTTTTTTTTTTTTTTGAAGCACACTACTGTGAATAGCAGAACAACGCCAGAAGCTGCAGAAACAATTGAATAAAACACCGTGAAACTCTGTGAGCCGGGTTTTGTTCTATTCTCTGTGCTCTCTCTCTCTCTCTCTCTCTCTCTCTCTCTCTCTCTCTCTCTCTCTCTCTCTCAGCGTTCTCCTTTCATTTCCTTTCAATGTCATCTCATTTAACTTGCGTGCCTCATCTCTCTTCCCCACCCCTCATCCCCAGCCCACACATCTCTTCAGTCACCGACGGATTAGATGTATGCCAGAAACTGTACAGGTAAAAACTGACTGCACATAGCAGTCACCTGGGGAGGTGACTCAGCATTGTCATTCCACCTATTACGGAAAGACTAATGTCTTGGAGTGATTGTCTGGGACAGACACACGTCGGCTGATTCCGCATTGTAACTGGCTTTCATCAGGGAGCAAGGAGCTCCAAACGGCTTTACTGCCTGAAAGAAAAACGGTCCAAACGACCGTGTATTGACAGAAGTTGACGTCACACAAGAAGAGCAGTAGGCGAAGAGTGAGTGGAACGACTCCTGCGTTCAGCCTTTACTGCCCGTTTACCAGGGGAGTGTACTATCAGTCAGGAAGAGCAGGATGTAAAAACCCAGGATCCCCTTTTAGCCGTGACTATCTATGCACGGTTACATGCAGACATTGATGTATTACATGCTTCGTCATGGTCTGCATTGGGTGTAATGATCTGAGGAGGAGGGGAGAAGAGAACAACTGTGCTGTAGATAATACCATGTGCAGTGTTTCATCATTGTGGGTTTTCTTAGTGCATCGCTGCACAACAATTAGATAAACTGACTCTGTGTGTGTGTGTGTGTGTGTGTGTGTGTGTGTGTGTGTGTGTGTGTGTGTGTGTGTGTCAGTGAGTGAGTGTGTTACCTGTGTCATCTTCTTTTACACTTCTGTAGCATTAACCGTACGCTGCTCTTTCGGGCTCAACGTTTTTAAAGCCACACGTTGGCTTGTCCCAACGAAGGTCTTGCACAAGCAATCCACAGACAGTCGTGATGTCAGAGGCAGCCCACCGGAGGAGACGCTGCACTACTGCTGAGTCACTTTGGTGGTGTTCAGTCGTGCCTGCTCTCATACTCCTTCTAGCCCCTACTGACGACAGTAATTGCTCTTGAACTGAGGGCACCAACAGCTCAGTCCATCAGTCCCCGTGAGCTGGCCGATACCGGCGAACTAGGCACGAATTCGCCAAGGGAATAGACATGGAGAAAACATCCGAACTGGCGTGACCGGCAGAGCAGGGTACGAAGGGCCTCAGAGTTTGTACGTTTTTTCTTAATACATAGTTGCGTCAACCAGATCCAAAACATAAAGACGCCTGCAGTGTTTTTCGGGAAATTGGAACAACACTGTCAGAAACGCATCAGTTGAGTTAATAAAACTCGACTGTGTGAATCGAGTCGTCCCAGCTGAGTCCATCGCAAACGTAGCTCTGGGAAGGAGCCGATTGGGGCACCAAAAAAAAATCCACAAATAAACAGCTGTGATGGCAGTCGAATCCACAACCTCCAAACCCGTAATTCGCGATGCTAACGCTGCACGTTGGGATACATACTCAACTTTGTTTTATGCGCTTTCAGACTTCTTCGTTAGCGATGAAATCGCTCCTCTTTATTTCCAGGATCTTTCTTAAGCGACTCGAGTCGGAGACGTCAAGTTTTTTTTTTTCCTTAGCAATCGAGTCCAGTACATTTTGGCTTTTTTTCATGGGTAACTTCTGTACATCTCTCTCTCTCTCTCTCTCTCTCTCTCTCTCTCTCTCTCTCTCTCTCTCTCTCTGCACGTTTTTTTTTTTTAATTTTTGTAAAATCCTAGTAATCTTATTTATAACCGCTTTTTCTTTATTCCCTCTTCTACAAAAAAAAGCTTAAGTAGGTGATGTTCGCCTCACAGTTAAACCGTGACTGAACTCGACAATAATCTGGGTACCTGAGACAGTAGAGTCAAGCTGCACTTTACGAGCAGAATCATAATTAAGAATGCTTGCCTGGGACCCGGTGTACATTTGTAAGTGGCTTGTTTTATCATTCAACATCCAAATTTATATCTGCTTTTCTACTAGAAAGTCTATGGTTCACACAGACCAAAAACCGATATGTTGACGTCACGCTTTAAAGAGTCGTGCAAAAAATCATCATTGGAATAACTCTCCTGCCTGTTTCTTGAAGAAGCGCATAATCCGCCTGGAAGGGTACGATGCGAAATCCGGGTCTTCTCTTAGCGGCTCGTCTACGCACGATTACATGTAGAAGCTATTGGGTTTTTATATTCCTTGCTGACTGCAGTGGGTGTAATGATCACAGGGGGTTGAACAAAGGTACCACGTGCTGTAGATAGTGCATATTCTGTGTTATGTCTTATCACGGTTGGATTTCTTTGTGCACCGCTGTTTACAGAGTATGTAAAAAAAAAATGTTAAACATCAACTCCCACCCATCTCTCTCTCTCTCTCTCTCTCTCTCTCTCTCTCTCTCTCTCTCTCTCTCTGTGTGTGTGTGTGTGTGTGTGTGTGTGTGTGTGT
>JADBJO010006284.1:97500-102500 GCA_016801955.1 Conus betulinus | reverse complement strand
ACTGAAAACCATTTACTGTCAGATTAACATAGTGTTGTACACACACACACACACACACACACACACACACACACACACACACACACACACACACACGCACGCACGCACGCACGCACGCACGCGCACACACACAGTCAAGTGAGGAGCAAAGTACAGTTTGTCCCATGAAAACATTTCCAGCTATTGTTCTCTCTGCAAATCGTGGGATGACGTCAGAGAGAGAGAGAGAGAGAGAGAGAGCATACTGCTTTTCGTATTGTTAATGTTATCTCCAAGTGGGCTCTCCGTCCTCTGCCTCCACTAGTGTAGGTGTTCTAAAACCACCTGTGGACTACAAACGTGCAGTAGCCTCCCAGATAGCAGCTCGACTGAAATCACCTGGCAACCTGAGAGTGTGACGTCGTTGCACGATTTATGCAGCAATTAAAAGCTGGGAGTGTTTTTACCTGGGAGAAAACTGCACGCTGGTTGCTTCCAAGGTGTTAGCGATCCTGGCAGCAGTCTATTAATGGGAAATTACTTTATGGGAATATTCAAAAATCTTTACAAGGAAATTACAAACTGTTACCATATATAATATATATATATATATATATATATATATAAACTTATTGGAACGAGAAAATTATACAGGTATTCTTCCTGACATGTATATTGCCAAACCTTTAAATTCAGATGCAGTTGTCACACACTCCCTGTCAAGACAGGAAGAAAGTATGGTATTGCAGGGCACGAACAGCTATGTAAAAAAAAAAAAACTAGAATGTTTTTTTTTTTTTGATGACTATCACTATCTGATTAAGTGCCAGAAATATGAATACGTTATGAAAACGGTGTTTACGTACTTGTTATTGTAATGGAATGTGTCTGCCACTTCTGTAAAATAATACTAGGAGGTTTTTTAAAAAGAAGTGCTTATGAAAATTGCAAAAATTTTGAAAATGGGAAATTTGCCTGTTTTCCCTACTTGCATTTTTTTTTTAAGAAATGAACCCTTTTTGATCTGTGTTTTATACATTCGACATACACAACGAAATGTGTTTATTCACAAAGAAATGCTCATGTTTACATGGCATGGAAGAAATGTGATGTTGCTGCTGCTGGAATTTTTTTTTATTTTATCACTCATATCCCAAAGGAGCGAATGGATCGAATTCACGTTAATGTTTAATTTCAAGACTGTACTTGCGACATACATCGACATCACTTAACTGCATTTACAGTAAGTGATGCTGGCGTCATGCCTCAAGAACGTTGCAGGATTCGTCAGAGCCGTTATGGTTAATTCTTTACCGCCAGTTTCCCAGGGAAGCTCACAACCAGTCTGAAAGCGACCGATATGAAGCCCAGGACTGCTCTTTGAACGGTCACTATGTGTACAGTGACATGCGGGCACCTGTGGATCCCTGGATGAGGTTTGCTGTGGATGTAGTGACCTCAGCGACATTGAGCAAAGTGTCGGTAGTTGAAAACAGTTCATGAAACTGATCGACGTGCCGCGTGCAGTAAACAGTTCCTTTATTGTGACTTGTCTTATCCTCGTTCATTATATTGTGCCATGTCGTGTTCTCTTTCATTATACTGTGCCATGTCTTATCCTTGTTCATTATACTGTGTCATGTCTTATCCTCGTTCATTATACTGTGTCATGTCTTATCCTTGTTCATTATACTGTGACTTGCCTTATCCTCGTTCATTATACTGTAGTTTGTGTCCTCTTTCATTATACTGTGCCATGTCTTATGCGTCATGTCTTATCCTCGTTCATTATACTGTGCCATGTCTTATCCTCGTTCATCATACTGTACCATGTCTTATCCTTGTTCATTATACTGTGACTTGCCTTATCCTCGTTCATTATACTGTACCTTGTGTCCTGTTTCGTTATACTGTGCCATGTCTTATGCGTCATGTCTTATCCTCGTTCATTATACTGTGCCATGTCTTATGCGTCATGTTTTATCCTCGTTCATTATACTGTACCATGTTTTATCCTCTTTCATTATACTGAGCCATGTCCTTGTCCTAGCATGATTGTGTGGGGGGTTTTTTGTTTTGTTTTGTTTTGTTATAACTATTTTTTCATTGTGTGATACAAGTGACAGATAAAAGAGACTGGCATTATGATGCAATGTAAATCTTGTTGCATTCAAAAAAAAATGAAACAAATTAATAACATTGACACGGGTGCTGTTTAATCGGTATATATAGTATCTTCAGCCTACATGTCTCTCTCTCTCTCTCTCTCTCTCTCTCTCTCTCTCTCTCTCTCTCTCTCTCTCTCAGAGCATTATCTGTAACTCAGCTCGCCCGCTTCCACCTACTCTGGTCTTTCTCCCAACGTACCGGTGGGTATGGTATGTGATTTAATGCAAAGAGCGGGCGAAGTTTAGTCACCTGAAACTGTGACGTCATTCCACGAATTATGGACAGGATAATGGTAGCGAGTGTTCACCTGGGAATAGATATACGGTGGCCGCTTCCTTCTCGCGGTTTTATCCGCGAGGGAACATCCAAACTATTTAAATGGAACGGTTCGCACGACCCAGACAGATGCCGAGGCCCTGCTCTGAGGGCAGTACACAAATAATCACCTGAATAACTGCTCAACTCTGCCGCCGTTTCCACGGGAAGCACATGATCAGTCTGGCAGGGACGGATATAAAACCCAGAACTGCTCGTTAAGCGGTTCCTGTCTGCACACGATGACATGCAGACATTTACGGAACCCGGTCGCTGCGTGCACCGAGTATAAAGGTCGGGGGGGGGGGGGGGGGGGGGGGGGGGGGGGGGGGAGCAACGCTTCTGTGCGCTGGAAGTCGTTCATTACACTGTGCTATACCTCATCGTGGTTTCTCTCTGTGCGCGCGCGTGTGTGTTTGTGTGAGAGACAGAGAGAGAGAGATCCTAATCCCATTTTGGTATCTGTGTTGTTCCAACGAAAGATAGTTGAACTCGTAGAAAGTTTGTAGGTATCGTTCTCTATGGTCTTTCTCTTTGCTAACCCGAGTGCAAACCAGTGGAAAGGGGAATAACAAATACAGTAAAATTCCTTCCCTTGCCCAGTTTGAGAGCCTGGAACTACTGCCGTCTGACCTCTGAAACTTTATTAATGACACGGTGTGCAGACAGATGCCTGAGCTTGTGATCGGTTTGTATCTGTTCTTTTTTAACACCACAACTTTGTCGTATTTCAGACAAAGTCTTGTGTGTTCTGTTTAATATTATGTCAAAACCCTTGGTATTCTTTCCGGCTTTTCGCAATCGAGATGCCCGAGTGGCAGTCGATGACATGAGAACTTGATGTGTCAGGTGTTAATTAAGCTTGTGGTCTGCGTGCGTACATGGTTGCCAGAAGCCATGGCTGTCCCTGACTGGCATCTCTGCATGTGCGAGTGAATATTTCCAACGGCACTTCCCGCCAATCAGAGAACGGTACTCTTTTTGATGGGGGAAAGATCATGGTGGAACATAATGAGAAAAGATTTCCTTTTTCACCTAGCGCTGAAAGACCAGAGTTAAATTCTGTGTCGAAGATGAAACGGATTTTAAGCGGTAAAAAGAATTAAATCGTTTTGTCAAAGGTGAAACGGATTTTTAAACGGTAAGAAGCTTTAGAAATTAGATTCTCTTTTAATATGTATGTCGAGCGATGTGGTTTGCCGAGTTTTGTAAACTTCATTGTGATTGGTGGAAGGAGCAGTCGGAATGTTCGCCTGTTGCACACTTTGACTGGCTGGCTGAAATGGATGATGCACAAAGAGGAGGGAGGGTGGTGGAGTTCTTCCATGATTGGCTGCAGTGGAAGGTGCACATAAAGAAGGGATGGTGGTGGTCTTCATTGATCGGTTGCAATGGAGGATGCACATAGAGAGTGGAAGAAGAAGAAGGCATTCCATGACAGGGTGACTGGAGAGTGCGCATTGAGGTAGTGAATACACCTAGAGTAGAGGGGGGGGGGAGAGGGCTGATGCTTATGGAAAAGGGAGAATGATGAATGCATTTAAGGAATGGAGAGAACGATCAGTCAAAACGGAGGACACGAAAGAAGCCGGGGGAAAAAGGCGGTTCGGAATGGTGATCCGCTGGCTGGTTGAAATGGTTGATGAACACAGAGAAGTCATCCAATGACGGCTGACATGGGCGATGCAGGCAGTGGGAAACTTCCATTAATTAGGTGAAATGAATGGTGCGCGCGCCGCGCACACACACACACACACACCCACACACACACACGCACACGCACACACACACACAAATTCCTCTAGTGATCAGCTGAAATCGATAATCAAAATTTTAATAACAAAAGCGGGAACTGTCTGTCGCACAAAGACGGAACATTGGACGATGCTCTATAGACAGAGAGAAAGACTCGTGTATATACTATTCGAATAGCAAGACGTTACGTGATCTGGTGTCACTGGTGTCATACAAATACCATCTGTGTCATACAGAATGACATTGTAGACTCTTTCTTCAATACCGTTCTCATCATGACATTTCATTTTTTAGACTTTGTATTCTCTCTCTCGATCTCCCCTGACCCACCCCCCCCCCCCGGTACCCCCCCCCCCCCCCCCCCCCCCATCCCCCCCCCCCCCAGATTGATGATGGCCCCCCCCCCCCCACCCCACATTGTCCCCCCCCCCCCCCCCCCCCCACCCCCCTCCCCCCCCCCCCCCCCCCCCCCCCCACCCCCCCCCCCCCCCCCCCACCCCCCGTTTTACCCATGTGTAAGTGTTTGTGTATGATTGCACGTGTGTAAGCGTTTGTGCCTTTGCCTTAGCTGCTCTTGTTCGCCTCGGTTCAGCGTAGTTTTTTTTCTTCTCTCTCCTTGTGGTTGCCACGTTGTGATGGTGTCGGCAGAGATTCCAGTCCTTTTGCTGGGCTTCTTCTGCCAAGATCTCTTCACAGGATGTTGTTCTGTCCACTGTCTCCATGACCCATGTGATGGGACTGTGCATTGTGTTTCAGTTTTTTCGTCCTGATACTGATCATGC
>JADBJO010006284.1:85000-90000 GCA_016801955.1 Conus betulinus | reverse complement strand
TTCAGTGCGTGAAGCTCCACCGTGGGATCCCAGCCTGTCTGCCTGAGCCCCTGGCACACTCCACAGCAGTGGGTACGAGCAATCCGGTAGTCAAAATATGTTGTTCCATGTCTGTGATGGGGTTCGAACCTGCGATCTCCAAAACCTGCAACCCCGTGACATTACTGTTTATGTCTGTATCATTTCTGCTGTTAAATCCTTGATTTGTATCGTGAAAGAAAACGAAAATGCACGATCACGGTCAAGCGTGCGCGCACACACATACATACATACACACGCGCGCGCGCGCACGCACACACACACACACACACACACACACACACACACACACACACACACACACACACACACACACACGGCACGACCATCATTTGCTGTCTCAGTTTCCGCCATCTCTCTGGTCCATGCTCCTGCAGGCTGTTGGCCAAGGCGCTAGATGCAGACAAAGGTCGATGTGATAGCGGCAGTTTACGACCGTCAGGAGACAGGACGCCTGTGGGAGAGGCGAGTGGGAGGGGGCTGCTGCCACAGTTATCTGTTCCGCTCCGCCTCTCAGTCCTATTACCACGTCTTACTATCGCCGTTAATGCCCCTCCAGCTTTCCCTTACCCCCACCACTACTTTCCCATACTTCCTTCCATTCCATGCCCCCCCCCCCCCCCCCCCTCCCCGCTCGCCCGCCCGCCGCTGCTCATAACACCCTCGTTACCCCTGCTCCCCTTTGTTTTCATTTTGCAGGACTTTTCACCCACCCCGGGTTTTTCCTGCAGGGGAACGAACCGTCGACCTTGACGCACTGAACTAGAAGAGAAACTGCGCGCTAAAGTCTGCAGTTACAGGTGGCCCTGCGGCAAAGGAGATTGTGCCGAGTAATGTGGAGGGTCTCTGCCGGGCAGTCAGGGTGCGGGGAACAAAATACACGAAGACATACATGAAAGAAAAAGAGTCAACCTTGACATCGTGCCAACAGAGATATGAAACTTGATGACTCAGCTGAACGTGCGCACGTGAAGTCCAGGAGTAGGCGATTGAGAGCAAGAATGAAAAGGAGGTCACGTGGGTAGTGCATGCTGGACGAAATGACGAATCCCGCACAGTGAGAAACAAAGTTTGGCATCAGAACGTGTATGGAGCAATATGTTGGTCAGGAGCCCAGCAGACGTCATTCTTACCAATTTCTGACCCATAGCGCAGGGCTTTTTTGCCTCTATATCTAACTCTGTGTGTGTGTGTGTGTGTGTGTGTGTGTGTGTGGTTTGGTCTATTCTTTTGTTTCTTCTCTTCTTTGTGCGTTCTCCCTTTTCTTCTCGAATACCATATGCGCTTGACTTTTTTTTTCTCCGTCTTCATGAAATATGACAGGTGTGTTAGACAAAACCTTATCATTTCTTTCAACATACCCCACAAAATTCGCTAAGGATGTTTGTTGTAACTTCACGAAAAGAAATATGAGTTACAGTAGGATAATATTAACTATGACAGTCAGAGGAAAGGGTCTTTGTGTACCTTTCTTTTAACGTAGGAAGCAGAGTTGAAGCTGAAGTATGCATGCGCTGGCCTGTAAAGTCCCCACCCTCCACCCCAGTCTCCCCCACCCTCCAGTCGACGGTATATGACTTTTTTCCCTTATTGTCTCCAGCAAACATTGAAGGGGGGGGGGGGGGGGGTCTGCTTGGCTGCGTTCAAGACTTTTCAGCGCGTTTGGGTGAATGTGCGGCTGCTGCACGTGGCAAGCCTCATCAGTTATGGTCTTGTCCCACCTGTGTTTTCAGTTTCTTGTTGTCTGTATTTGTTTTTAACTTCTGATTTGTTGGTTTATTTTCAGCTCTTTGTAATTTGATCTCATGGCTTGGAAGACTTTTAGGTTTTATGGTATGGATTCCGTTCCATCAAGTTGTCACTGTGCGAGTAGTAATCAATATGAGATAGAGTATACAGGTTGAGCTAGGAGACAAATCCTGATTGGGCATCCTTTCCTCACACGTTGTTCTATTAGTTTGAATTGCTTGGTTTCCGGTTCCAGTCCGTTTTCCGAATTCATTTATCATGTGTGTGTGTGTGTGTGTATGTGTCTCCGGTTCCAGTCTGTTTTCGTCTGACCGTTTGTTTCTCCTTTTATTTTCTCAAGTAATCGATAATCCACTTCCTGCTGGCTAGGCCTGTCCAACCTTCACCGGAGCCAAGTAACGATAATCCACTTCCGGCTGGCTAGGCCTGTCCAACCCTCACCGGAGCCCCGTCAGCTGGCAGTGTCAGGGTAGTCCATCCAGTTTGGTCGTCATGACTGTCGCAGCAGTCATGTCGCTAGCACTTGCGCCATGCTTCTTCCAGACCTGCAGTGCTCCGCTGTGGCTGTTTCCACCCCCAACGACGATGGACGAGGGGTTGGATTTCGGGAGGCCCATCTCGCGCTTGATCATTGTTTCAACCTCCCCGCGCGCCACATGACGGTAGAAGCGGCAGGTGAAGAAGAAGGCGAGTTTGAACAGTTGAAGTTTCCGTACATTAAAAGGAGTGGGGATGATTAACCTGCTTCTCTTTCCCGCTGTTCACCTTTGTTGGAGCGGTGTTCGTTCACGCAGACCACTAATCCACTACGGTCACCAAGTCAAAAATATGTTCATGATTGCATGAATTTGAGAAGACAGTCATGGCTCTATATGTGGGTCTACAGGAATGATGGTCTCTTCATTAATGATGATTTTCATAATAGTATGCAGTGTGTATAGACCTGTAAGGGTGTCGTGACAGGCTGAGGCTGAGTCCACTTACTGCGCACTGTAAGAGAATTGTTCAGCTGGCTGGGCCGCCCGCTCAAGTGAACATGTATGCCAGCTTGTTCTCTCCCTGCTGTTCAGGGAGGTCGGCCTGCAGCCTGCATGTAGCCTTTGCTGGCGCGGGAACTCCGATATGCGTGCTTTAAACTTGATCATTTGTCACTGTCTATGGCTAAGATGTGGCGAACAGCCAACCGACCCATGAACAGGAGGTACACAGAGAGCCAAGCAGATCAACGGGAAGCCATGAATGCCTTCAACAAGGTACAGTAGCATTCTGACCAGCGGCCCCGATATGGCCCTCTACAATCAGGAGCTGTAAACCACATGAACTGAGCTAGCGAAGATACTTCTCTCCCTTGTGATAGATGTTATTCACACACACACACACACACACACACATACACACACACACACACACACACACACACACACACACACACACACACACACACACGCGCGCGCGCGCAAAGAATAAACAAGACACACAAGTGTATTGATTTTGTACCAATATTTCGGCTTGTTATTGCTTTTTTCTGTGTGTTGTTACAGAGGCATTCAGGGAGTACGTTCCGGACAGTTGTTGCGTGAGCCAGGTAAGCGACAACCGGTCCAGGTGTGTGGGCATCGCTTACGGTTCGGCCCGTTCCATCCCTGTCCTGCCTCCCCCTGTCTTCCCCGGCATGGAGAACAGCCTGCTGTACACAGAGGTAGGGATCCCTCGTCGCTCCGTCACCGTCATTGTCATCGTCATCGTCGCTATTATCTATGTCACCATTGGCAGCATCATTATCGTGGATAAGAGTCATCTGTTGTCAAAGGTATTGACCTCAACTCATCATCGTCATCGTCGTTGTCATCATCTTCATCGGTGATATTGTCCTTAAGGATGGAAACCTTTGGTACACTGGTTTACCTGGCTCATTATCGTCGGTCTCGTTTTCATCACCATGATCGAGGTCATTGTGAAGAACTTTGCGCGTATTAGTGTACCTGCCTCACTTTACGATTTATTCATCTCGTTTTCATTGCCATTATTGTCATCAGCACCGTCATTATCATCACTGTGGATAGTGGCGTGCTGCACACTGAGGTTTTCTTTCACATGGTCATCGTGTTTACCTTCATCGTAATCATAAAGCAGAGAGTGCCCAAATATGTGCATGCAGGCTAGAGCGCACTCTCTCTCTCTCTCTCTCTCTCTCTCTCTCTCTCTCTCTCTCTCTCTCCTCTCCCCCTCCCCTCCCTCTTCCATACATGCACGCACGCGCGCGCGCACACACACGCGCACACACACACACACACACACACACACACACACACACACACACACACACACACACACACTTAGGCGCGCGCCTGCGTACACACAAACTCACGTATGCACATGCTAGGGCGCCCCCCCCCCCCCCCACACACACACACACATACACTCACTCATTCACACACTCACTCATTCACACACTCACTCACTCACAATCAAACTCGAAACTCGCATTTTACACTGATCCTTCACGCAATAAAAAAAAAAAAAAAAAAAAAAGTTTACCACTCGTCAGTACGAAGACATGACCGGTCCATCTTTGTCGCCCGTATTATCATCTGTCGGTGTCAGACCGTCATTATAGGGACATGACCGGTTCTTTATCTGTGTTAAACCGTCAGTATAAAAACATGAACGCTTGTGTTTAGTTTATCAATATCAGTATATGACTCGCTCTATCTCTACGTGTGGGGCCATCAGTGTAAGACGTGACGAGTTCTTAATCTGTCAGTGTTAGGCCATCAGTGTAAACACATGATGGCTCTTTGTCTGTTAGAACTGGGTCGTCAGTATACCAGTTCTTTATCTGTCAGTGTAAAGCCGTCAGCATAAAGACATGACCGGCTTCTCATCTGTCAGCGATACATATATACATCATCAGTACAAAGATATGACCTGACCTTTTATCTGTCAGTGTTAGGTGATCAGTATACAAACAGGCGGAGAGCCGGACATATTTTTATCACCTGTATAAGAAATGACTGGCTCATCACCTGTCGATGTCAGACCATCAGTATCAGAACATGACAAGAATATGACATGGTTCTTTATATGTCGGTGTCAGGCCGGCAGCATAAGGACACAACCGCTCTTTATCTCTCAGCGTTAGGCCATCAGTATAAAAACATGACCGGCTCGGTGTTAGGCCCATCAGTATAAAGACATGACCGGCTCAGCGT
>JADBJO010006284.1:65000-80000 GCA_016801955.1 Conus betulinus | reverse complement strand
TCTCTCTCTCTCTCTCTCTTCCTCTCTCTTTCCTCTCTCTTTCTTCTCTCCCCTCTCTCCCTCTCTTTTCTTCTTCCCTTCTTCTTCTCCCCTCTCTCTCCCTCTCTCTCTCTCTCTCTCTCTCTCTCTCTCTCTCTCTCTCTCTCATGTCAATGTAACAATGTTGTCGATATTTTCAGATTCTGGCCATGGCGTTTTCCCTGTGTTTGTGTCGGCGCATCAAAGATGATTTCTTTTTTTCGACTGAGGCTCCTGCACAGTGGCTGGCTTCAGGATCACGGCTCAAAGCGTCACTACCATGCTCACTGGCATCTCTGGGCTGGAGGGGAATGGACAGTATTGTGTCGTGTGCGTGGGGTTCCTCAGTCCCTCTCAATCGGGCGGGAAAAGCGTTTTACATGGACCAAGTCCAAGGAGAATCGCATTAGCCTCTGTCATGAATACATTATTCAATCAAACATGCTGTCGTGTGTCGAGCGTGTTTTTTTTTTTTATGTGTCCTTTTTATGCTCCTAATGTTTGTTTGTGTTTGTATCATACTGTTCTTTGGTGTATTTTCAGTGCTGTTTTCCTTTAGTCCATGGGTCCTGTTGGTATCTGATTGATACAGTTCTTGTTTTTGATGAATGGGGTTTTAGTGAACTGTAAAATTTTAATCCAGTTGTGATTTGTAATGTTGCATCTTTTGGGTTTAAAGATGACGTCCTGAGTCCTATAGAACATCGTTTGTTTGTTTGGTTCTATCGATTACCATGTTTTTACCTAATAATCATTTTTCGTACTTCCGTTCCACTGCTAATGTTTTTGGTGTATATTAAGAATGATGTTTGTTCATTAATTTTTTTTTTTCATTTATTTTCTAAAACATTTTATAAGCGACATTGATGGTTATCTACATGCTATAGACTACAGCATTGTCTCTTTGTCATATATTACGTTTTAAAAATTAATGACCGTTATAGACTGCACGTTTGACTGTCGATTTTGACTGATGTTATAAAGACCCCCTTCTGGTGTTGTAGCCGGCTACTTTGTGACCATAATTAATATTCATTGATATGAAAATGTTCTTCTCTTCCTTTTGGGATATTGTGTTGTTGTTTAGGCTCACCGGTACTTGGACCATTTGGGGTGGTGTTTTGAGACGGTGTTTTGACCATGAATTTGTTCCTTTGTGGGTAGTCAATGAGTGTCTTCTTTACAATGGGAACAGAGCAACCAATTCATAAAGATATATTGATTGTACATCCTCCTCTCTCTCTCTCTCTCTCTCTCTCTCTCTCTCGCTCGCTCGCTCGCTCGCTCGCTCTCTCAAAGAAGTATTTGTTCGTGATATTAGATAACAGATTCGTTTCATAGAGAATCAGGACACGATTTTTCGACGCATGTTCCAAACCTCGATCAGTCTTTTTGTATTTTTCACCAGAGGTCGTTTTACTGATATTAATGAGTACCAAGATTTACACGTTTGCTCATTATTGATCCGTATGGACACAATGTTGTCTCGAGGTATTATTGTTGTTGTGAATTGTCATGATCACAAACACCATAATACACAGAGAGCTGAGAATCACCTGAATGCTGTCATGGCATGATTTTTTGAGTGCCTGTTGGTGTGTTTCCAGTCAATTTGAAGTGTTTGTGTACTGAGTCTTACGACTTTTGAATGTGTATATAATGAGTGCTTGTGAAATTATTTTTACGTAGTAGTTGTGTGTTGACTTTACATACTACTCGAACAAATTCTTAGTTCTATTTTGATAGTTGTGTTTTGTTGTACGAGTGTGCATCGGCTTTGAAATAAGTGTTCATTAACTTTTCTTCTGTCGGCGTTTTTGTTGTTGCCATTGTGGTTAGTATCTAATTCTACTCCCCAGTCCAGTTATTTTCCTTTTTCTAAAATGTTATATCACTCCAAACTGTAGGCTTACAACACCACCAGGTTGATTCCTCAGTTATGTTACATGATCATCGTATGGCTATTAGATGCGCTGTCATGGTACAAGTAATGGAATGGTTGAGCTTCTGCTCCAAGGTGGAAAATCGTCGCAGCATTCCACGATGATAGCAGTCTTGACTCTGCTGACACGAAAGCATACGAAGGTCAAGGATCCAAGGGAACTCGCTTGGAGAACAGGAAATCCTTGCAGAGTGATGAAAGGGGGTCATTACAAGGCAAGAAAACACCTCGTCAGAGGTCCTTTCTGTGATTTCCATACTTGCTGAGGATGACGGTCATTGCGTAGATCCTTTTCAGAGAGAACAGGACTGTGCATTTCTGTCTTACCTTGCGGCCGGAATAGCTCTGTGAGTAGAACGCCGGAACTGTGTGATCCTGGGCTTGCTGGTTCGAATCTTCGCTGGGTCGTTTTGGTACAGGGGATTTTTCCCTCAGACTTAATGTTGGTTTTGACTCCATTTATTTCCCGAAAAGTCCTTTGAATGAGAGACAATAAACCGAGATTCCGTGTGGACGCACACGCGTAACATCTAACGCACACCGGTAAGATCCCATTTTTAACTTTCGGAGAAGAGGACTAGTTCGGCAGTTGGTACGAATGACAAGTATGCAAATAACATGGACTCCGTGTGAAAAATGAAAAGAATACGTAAAATAAACTGAGTGACTGATAATCAACTGGATGACACGGGAAACGATAGAATGCAGCGGCAACAAACAGCTCTTCAGTCAGCTCTACCTTGCTAGACAGCCTATTGTGTACACGAGAGTGGATTGTGAAACGCTAAGAGCTTGGTCCCTACTCGAGGATAGGCATTTATATAAGTACAGTAATAATAATGATAATAGTAATATTAATTCTAACAGTAATAATGATGATAATTATAAAAGTAATGATAATCCTGAACTCAGTCATTCATAGGATGTACAAGACTCTTGCAGCGCAGGAGTGGAAATGTATGCAGCAGTCACAAAGACGTGTCTATGAAGGGGAATGATACTGACGGTGTATGCAGCTCAGCACAGCTTGGCCTGTATAAATAAAAACTCCATGGGTAGGTTTCTGAAACATAACACGCAGACGCTGTGGTCAGAGGGATTCAAACCTGCGGTCTGTCAGCTGACAGTGTGCTGTTGTGACCACCACGTCGTGATGGCTGGTGTAAACAGTTTTGGTTGGCTTTCGTAGCTTGATGTCGTATTTTGTGTTCGGTTTGCCAGATTGTATGTGGACTCGGATTACGCTTCTAGTACTGGAGCATGATTTTCGGGCGATTGTGGCACTTTTGAGTTTATATTCTTTACGGATGGTCTGGTTCCATGGTTTTCTAGTCATGGATGAGCGGGTACCTTGATTCCCTGGTTATCGGTCAGTGCATACCTCCTACCCGTTCCCCGGTCGCCTCAGCCTGATGATGACCTTCAAAAATAAAAAAAATCTGCGGGTGTTGTGTGTTAGATTGTCTGATTCGTATCTGGTGATGGATGAGTGATGGGCGCGTTGTTTAGCCACGTTGAAGACTTGGCTTGGTCACCTGTTTGACATGGTCGTTTGTAACCGGGTCGTTACGTATGTTCGTCAATGAAGTTTGTAACCGGGTCGTTACGTATGTTCTTTAATGACATAGATACTCCCAGCGTGCTTGTTCGTTTCTGTGCTGGTAAAGCTTGACAATTTTTATTTTGATTTACTATTAACTACTTGGTCTGCCTTGTTGGATTATTTTTCGACGTCAGATTTTCCTGAGACACTGAATGCCAGTCCACAAAGTTGCATACAACTAGTGTGGTTTACGGTTTACGACTATCAGGTTCATAATTTCTTCATGGCGATGACCACCAGTATGTCCAGTTGGCAGTGAGAGACAATACAAAGAGAGGCGAACGTGTGGACGTGAGGTGAACTGTTCCATTTTGTTACCGTGGTGACTTTTTCCCCATCAGTGCTCAATTCTGGCCCACTCTGAATTACGGTGGCAGGAAGTTTACACTGGTACGGTATTGCCTGAATCAGTTCGGGACAGTAGGTGGTAGGGGAGGTGGGGGTACAAGAATTGTGATAGAATCAGTCATGCCCGATGTCGATTGTCATAGAAAGGACTCGGGCACAGTCATTGTTGGCTGAAGCATTGTCAGTCAGGGCGCCTGGCACCATGGCGAACGATGTAGTGCCATGTCCTGCTTCACATGCTTTCTGGCTTGATCATGCGGCATCAGAGCGCGGCAGTTTTGTATGCGTTCACTTCTTTTTTTTGTTCATTTAACCAGACTCCTCCGTTTGTTGTCAATACTCTGTTGTCCTCAGTTGTCACGATGTTGTTTTTCTTTTTTTTTTTTTTTCTTTTTTTTTGGGGGGGGGGGGGGGGGGGGGGGGGGCATGGGCAGTGCATGATGATGAATTTTATTGACTACGGGATCGATAACGTGCTCATTGTGGGAGTCAGCCACTTACATACAGGGATGGGGTGAAAAAAGTAAACAGTCGGGACAAAAAAAAAAACGGTCACCTTTAAGTGCGTAAGACACTGTCGGGATCCGAACCCTGGACGTGCTGCGTAGAATGTCACACGTGTTGTCCATTCGGAGGGAGTAGCCGTTGTTTTTCTGCCTCAGCATCTGAACGCCTTTGAAGGAAGCGCTGACGGTGGTCTGTCACTCTTTCGTTTAAAAAAAGAAGAAAAAAACATTTGCAAGAGTTTCAAGTGTTTTGTCTTCTTCCTTCAGAGACTGCGGAACTAAACCCTCACCCTCCCACCCCCAACCACCACCATCCCTCTGTCCCGTCCCTTTCTTCAAAGACTGTACGCCCTACCGTAGGGCGAACTTTTTTTGCTTTCTTTCCAATAAGGCTACACTCGCATACGCACGCGCTCATATTTAGACGCGCGCACTTTTGTTTTCCCTGAAAGGACCAGAAACGCTACAAAGGGAAGTTATCCAGTGCGGATTAAAAACACCACGATTACTTCCCTTTTGAAAGAACGCTGGTTTCTGTCGAGCATGAAAGTCGGACAGGTTTAAAACAATAAATGTCGCAGCATATGCCATTTAACACTACAGGATATAAGGTTAAACTGTTTTCAAATTAAAACTGGCTTTGAATCTGGTCGTAAAGAAAACAACGCAGAGAAATCATGTTCGAAGACGAGTGCACGATGGCCTAGTTGTTTGCTGCGCTAGTCATTCTGACGTGTTACATTCTAATACTGGTTCGCACAGTGCGGTGAAACATGGGTCAGGCCCTGTCGTCCGTACAGGTACGGTTAGTGCAGACTGACTCCCCCGGGGAAACCTAGAAATTGTCCTTTGTCTGGTGTATTTTTACAGAAGTACGTACAGGAAAAAAAAAAAAAAAAAAAGCGTGCGCATATTGATGTGTATGAACGCGTGGGTATGAGTGTAGTCCTACACAGATAGGGCAGGACGGAAAGATAGGAGGACAGGAATGGGGGAGGGGGGGTGCATCCTAAAACACCAAACGTGTGTTGTTAAGTATGAAACAATCGGATTTGCTAGCCAGGATGTTCAATTCACTGAGAAACTGACTACGTCCCAAACATGACGTAAATACTTCTCTGTCCTTTTGTGATAATGGAATATCAATACGATTAACATAAGACAAAACCAGTAAGAAAACGATATGAACAAGTGTATATCAGGCTAGAAATGGCTGTACAGACGAGGAGTACGTATAAACGAGCCAGAAATGTATTTTACCCCCTTCCTTCCTCCCCCCCCCCCCCCCCTTCCCTCCCCCCCCCCCCCTCCCCTTCCTGTGCTTGGAGAGTTTTTTTTTTTTTCAACCAGATTAGTACAGACCATCACCTCAGAAATATTCTTTGCTAGGTTTTGGGCCAACAGTGAGTTATGCAGAGAGTAAAGGTGTGAAAGAAAGAATTCCAGTGGATTTTAATTTCACAAACGGTAAAAACGATAGTGTCAAGGGCCGATAAACCGCTCACTTTATCAAGTTTAGTAGACTAGAGACTAGTCAGTTGGTTCAGTTTACGTACATACGCACTGCATAAAACATCAATATGAAAAAAATGAATTCATAAATTTATCAAATGAATATGACAACTAACCGGTTGCTACTCTGCGGTGTGTGTGTGTGTGTGTGTGTTTCAAGTTTGTGTCAAAAGGCGTTAGTTGACGTGTTATCCGCTTCATCTTGTTTGTATTAAAGAACATTATAATGAACGATAGCGTGTGTTTTTTTTTTTTCCCACTCCTTACAAAAACGTCGAAAAACTGAACTATCAGGGCAACCAACTCGTCCTGTTCCAATGGGAACATTTCATGTTCCGACTTACTCCATGCTGCTGCGTCAGGGCTTTTGATTCGTGGGGTTTGTTGACAACTATTCTCGGTCGGCCTAATTGTGCCTTTCTGGTCCTTTCTATCAAAATCTCAATTTCTGTTGAAAAATATTCGATCTTTGGTGGATAGTTTTGGAAGAATGAAAAAAAAAACTTCACACTTGTACGGCATTATTGTTATTATCATGATTTGCATTTACTACCGAAAAATAATTCGTGGTCAATTAGAATGACGTGTGTGTTTCGATTTTTGTGGAAGTACGGACCAGGATTTTACCTTTTCTGATATTGTATGGAATGAAACTAGGCCGTTAGAAGTATTGGGGATCCCTTGAATGTGAATGTACCGGATTTGTAAATAGCTGTGCTGTGCATCAGGCGGTATGAATGCATGAGGTGTGTTGGTATTGATATCCATGTTTACCTGTCTTTTGTACATAAATAAAAATGCATTGCACCCAAACTGTATGTGTTTTTGTGTATTAAGAAAAATGCCAAAGAGAGATGGAGGGAGGTTAGCCGGGGAGGAGGTGACAGAGAGAGGGGCTCGTGCAAAAGACGCGAGTTGACTTTGTGTGTTCCTTTCTTTGCTCTTGGATTGTGGAGAAAAGAAAAAAAAAAGGGGGGGGGGGGGGGGTCAAATTTTCCATATTCAAATATCCCTGTAACTGCATCATCATCATTACATCACCATCAATACGCTCTGTCTCTCACTCTCTCTCTCTCTCTCTCTCTCTCTCTCTCTCTCTCTCTCTCCTCTCTCTCTCTCTCTCTGTGTGTTTTCGCTCTCCATTAATATTACCAATTATCATCATCATGTGTGTGTTCAGTTCAAGGTCTTTCTGCACCAGACGAAAAAAAAGGGCGAGTGTGTGGCCAGGAACAGTAAAGGACGAGTTTTGTGTGTAAAAAAAAAAAGGGGGGGGGGGGGGGGCAGAAACTGTCGACGATTTGAACTACGTTGACCGTTTTTGACCAGAATGTCGGCCGTTGCCTTGGTTTGTACTTTGAACGTCGTGGCTGGAGGTCAGCCAGTATAATGATTCATCCTCACAACGCCATACGGGTCACTGGGTGTTGCTCACAAGGGAGAAGATCATGTATATGACCGTTTTGTTTTTAAATGTCCACGAAACGAAGACAGCTACTCTGTATCTTTTGGAAAACTTGACTTACATTCAGGAGAGGTAGGATTGTTGTACCACAGACTTTTTTAATCGGTGAAGATAACCACACGCGCACGCACGCACGCACACAACATTGCATTCATTCTTGCCTGTGGGTCCGACTCGTTTCAGAATCAAAGCCAACATAAATGCTGCTAACATTCATCCTTCAACTCTCTCTCTCTCTCTCTCTCTCTCTCTCTCTCTCTCTCTCTCTCTCTGAGTGTGTGTGTGTGTGTGTGTGAACATCTGTGCAGTCATGGTCAGAATGGTTCCTGTGACTGCAACGTATGGTAGACAGACAATCGGTCGTTTCTCTCACGTTCCCCCGCCATTGTATTCTTAACCGACAAACCAGCTGCTGATTTCAGTGGGTAGAGGTTTCTGGGTACCATTTTGATAGACTGAAGTAAAAAAAAAAAAACTGATACCGTACATATATATATATATATATATATATATATATATATATCACAAATAAAATCAGAGAGCCGCTAAGAACTCTAAAAACTCTAAAAATGCTCAACCAAAAAGTAGCGACATAAGTTTTTAAAAGTATTATTAAAATGGAGATACATGTATGTATGTGTGTGTGTGTGTACGTGCCCTCGGCATTCTCACTATACCATCCTCTGTGTGCTGCTTAGGCCGGATGCAAAGAAGGTCGCGTCACACAGCTGTTTATACTGGGAACAGACGGTGAGCGTTACCGTCACCATCCTCGTGTGTATGGTGTTGTTTTGTTTGTTGTTAAAAGGACATTGCGTTCCACTACCTTAACCCTCTAGCCCTTCTCCAATCCTTCGGTGGGCCCGATGAAACACTTCATCTTTAAAGACTCTGACACGAAAGGCCCCTGCTGACGCACACTGTCGATATAGCAAATACACAGCGCGCTTGCATTGTGCTTGTCAAATTTAACTGGATCATGAACAGTTATAGTTCTAATCTAGTACAAAGATTTTTTCTGCTCCCATTTCTACCCCCCCCCCCCCCCCCCCCCCAAACTTGCCAACGTCCTAACCACCTCCATCCCAAGACTCAGAAAACAAACGGTTCACCACCCATCCACCTCTCTCTCTCTCTCTCTCTCTCTCTCTCTCACACACACACACACACACACACACACACACACACACACACACACACACACACACACACACACACACACACACACACACACACACACACACACACAAAGAAGTAAGAAACAGACACCACGCAAATCAGCATGCCCACACAAGCACGCGCACTGCCAAGGCACATACGTTCACATGCAACTCGCACACACTTTGAGAACTTTGAAGTGACAGAGGTGGTCTCGGGGGGGGGGGGGGGGGGGAGAACTATGCCATTGTTTTGGTGCCCACGTTGAAAATGGAGCTATTTCTGTGTGATTCTACCAGACAGCAGACGAGAGTATTATCCCAGAGCCGTCTGGTTGACATTGGTCAGTGCGTTGCAGATAAAACAATGTCCCTGTCCCCGGTAACCCCACACGCACCGTCCGATATCGTCTGGTCCAGGTTGGGTTGACCATCCCCCCCTATCATCATCCCCCTGTGGCCCTGACTTGGAATCCAGATACACTAAAGACACGATGCGCCCTCGGCGAAAACAATACTGGGCACGATGCGTGATGTGACGATGGTGTGTGACCTATTTCTTAAGACCAAGGGTTAAACAAAATCTCCACCTCCGAGGGTAAACATTTACAGTGAAAAACAACTATCAGCTGTGACACAGGCTCCAATTTTGATTATTTTGACTTGCAATCATTAGAGATAGACTCTATCACGTCCCAAGTCTTATTTAGATTTACAAGTAATGGAGATGGACTCCCACATTTATTCTTAACAGAAATCAGCTCTTCCACGGTGAAATGTGTAGTTTATATTGTGTTTTATCCTCACGAGTTATTTTTTTTTTAGAGATACGTACAACCCTTCTGCAAATGGGATGGAAATGGGCCTTCACATAGATGTACAGCTTTCTTTGTATGCCTTGCAACACCATAACTGGGAACAACAAAATTCGACCGAGACGTGTATGTTACCACCAACCATTATTTCTTCCAACCGAACTGAACATTGGTGAATGACATGGCAGTACTTGCATAGCACTTTTATAAAACCATGTTTTTTTTTCTGTCTTTAGTCTGAGTAAAACTGAACCAACCAACCCACCCCCCCCCCACCCCCATCCCACCCCACCCCCACCCCCCCCCCTTCCCCAGCAAAAGAGACTTTCATTACTGAAATGTAGGCCTATGTTATCACTATGACGGACATTTCAGTAACTCAAAACAGCTGTTTATCCAGTCGACACACTTTTGCTGCCCATACAACTGGGACTTGCGAAACACCACGAGGTAAAACACAAAGGTATCTTCATTTATATAAGTACTCTTTGACCACCCAAATAATAAGTCCATGATGCATACATTTCATCAATCACTCTTGCATAACTACACATTTTCAGTCAACGGATCTTGCAGGCAATGACATTTACAAAAATACACCGTCATGGGGTATGCATACCAGGTTATTTGCTGTTTTTAGAAAGCATGATGCATGTTAATACATTCTTGTTTTCCGTAAAGCGCAAGTGCATGCTGGTGTTTTCTCCTCTTTTCCATATAAGGCAGCGAATGCTGTTATTTTCTCGTATTTTATCGTCTTTTCTCATCGGTCTGACCTAGAAAAATGGAACGTTAATCTGCGCCTCGTTCCTTCTCAACAGCTTTGTCTCAGGATCAGCCCCCCCCCCCCTCCCCCTCCCTCCCCCCCCCCCCCCCCCCCCCCCCCCCCACACACACACACACCCCCCACCCACCCACCCACCTACCCCCGTTCCCCCTAGTCACGTTTTGAACCCCATCCTGCAGTGCTATCGGCGAGTGTGGTCGTTCTGTTCGTGTCTGCTGGGAGGGGAGTAGTCAACGCGCACTCCTTTATCTCCCCGCCCCCCTGGCAGAGATTACAAAAGGGTCATGTGGCACCAGGAGGATCGATTCCCAGCCTCTCTCTGTCTTTCATTCCCAGCCACAGACCTGGCAGGACGGTAGTCTCAGCTCCTAGACAAGAAACGAAAAAAAAAAACAAACAAACAAAAAACAGGTAAGTGAAAGGTTTGTCAGTAGAAAGGTGGGCGTTTAAAAGTTCCATCTGCATTGCAATGAAAAACCGGGAGAAAGTTGCGGTAATGTTTTATTTCATGAGAGAAAGGGACAGGTGTAGAAAGCTGTTGGTCAATGATATTATCAGAGTTCCAGAAAACAATAAGTGATTAGCATTCTGTGCTCTGTTTTTGTGTAAACTGCTATTCAGAAATGTGGAAAGGGACGTAGGGGGGAAGTTTCTAGTTCCAGGTCTCAAAATATCCATAAAGAGAGGGGGAGATGCGTTTGAAATGATGACATACATGCTTACGCAGACTGAGTAAAAAAAAAAAAATAAATAAAAATTAAAAAAAACTTGATTACACTTAAAAATGAGAGAATCTTAGCGAAACGTCACGAAGAAGGAAGGGGATATGAGAGTATACTGATAAGATAACCTTTTAAATGAAGAAACCTATAACAAAAACAGTATCAAAACTGAAAGGGAAAGGAAGGGAAATAACGTGGAATAATTAACAGTAGTCGTGCTTCTTTCCGTAGATACTTAATTTTAGTTCAGTTCAGGTTTTGTTGTTTATAGCTCAGCTGACCTCGAGGGTCCAATCCAGGGTTCTCGTCTCGTCAGTCAGACCCTAAAACCGGTTGTTTTAAGGGCGGGGGGGGGGGGGGGGGGAAGAAGGCAAAAAAAAAAAAAAAAAAAACTAACATAGAAACACAATCAGAACATTTTTTTTAACACGCAAAACTTGTTAAGAAATCTTTTTTTCAGTAAAATCTTAGCTCGGAATGAAAAAGAAACGCATCTGTTTCAGTGTCTAGAAACCCGTTCAATTTTAAAACTGTATTAAAGACAAAAGCTGACCGACAAAAATAAACGGGAATTGCTGGGAAAGAGAAACAAGTCTACAGAGTTGCATCCCTTTAAAGTCCTTTCTGCTAAGAGAAACAAATCTACAGAGCTGCATCCCTTTAATGTCCCTTCTGCTTAACAAGACAAAACAAAATGGAACAACGTACAATGAATAATCAAAAACGAACAAGCAAACAATCTGAAAAAAAGCAGTGAATAAACTCAAAATTGTTTAATATACATCAACTAAATCGTTCTGAGTGAAATCAGTATGCGAATAAGTGGATAAGAGAAAAGTTGAATACAAAGTCAACTACATTCATCTCTTATTTCAAGAGCCGTTGCTTGCATTTCTACAAGAACTAGAGAGCAACAAAACAATATTCCAACGAACGTGCGAATTGGATGTCATGTAAAGTGGGTTGAGCGGTCTTTTTTTTTTTCTTTCTTTCTCCATACAACCACTGTTTATCATACACTTGGGGAGGGGGGAGGTACTTAGATGATGAAAGCCGACTCGTAAAAGTCGAGAAAAAAAAAATGTTACAGAGCGTTGTGCTTTTGAATGAAAGGTTCTAGTTTGGCCTCTTTCCATGAACGACATCCTAGACGTGAACGCGTTTAAAAATCTAAGGAATCCAATCGCGTATGTATGTGTGTAGTAGTAGTAGTAGCTGCAGCAGCAGCGGTAGTAACAGTAGGGGAGATAGCAGTCACACAGGCGATTATGGATCCGAGTGGTACGAAGCAGCAACAGTTATACCTGGAAACCCATACCTGGATTAATGCATTCAAAAGGTAGGACAAGAATAAACATTAAGACAAGGAAGCAGAAAGAACAGAACAAAGAAAGCCAACAACGAAAGAAAATGATTAGAGAAAAAGATAGGAAGACGGAAAACAAAAGTATGAAAAAAATGCCCTATGTATGTACTTTCATTTGTGAATAGACTCTCTCTCTCTCTCTCTCTCTCTCTCTCTCTCTCTCTCATCTCTCTCTCTCTCTCTCTCTCTCTCTCTCTCTCTCTCTTGAGGATGGATGTAAGAAAGGATATAATGTACTACCCTTCTAAAACCAAATTCGGTCGTTTGTTCGCTCTCGCTCTCTCTCTCTCTCTCTCTCTCTCATCTCTCTCCTCTCTCTCTCCTCTCTCTCTCTCTCTCTCTCTCCTCTCTCTCTCTCTCTCACTCACACACACACACACACACACACACACACACACACACACACACACACACACACACACACACACACACAGAGTATTTTTTATTTACTTAGGAGAGGGAGACAGACAGACAGAAGGCACAAACACGTTGACAGAAAAGATCACGGAAAACCCCGAGGCTATCGTCACACCTCCTTCGTTCTCCGCCCCTTTCTGTGGCTTCCAGACTGTCATCATGAGACTGACGGAACTTCTCACTGCCGCCGCTCTTCTGGTTGCCCTGGCAGCGGCTCAGCCCCATCCGGATCTGAACCCTGGACCCAGCGTGTCTGACCCCGTCACGACACCAATGTCCAGCTCAGGTGAGAAGACAATATATAACAGTTTTCTTCAGGTGAAAATACAACACATGAACTCGCTGAGTTCAGACGAGAACAGGAATACGTATCGTCCAGTCCCCACTGTACGAAGAACATACAAAACAACTCATTCCATTGTGAACAAGTGCGGCAACTCTTCCTCCCCTGATAAGATACTTACACGCCCTTCACTCAAAAAAAAAAAAAGTTAGTTATGGGTGCGCATGCGTAATTCTCTCATCAAGGGAACACGAGTTACCCTACTTGTTCCTTTTTTTTTTTTTTTTATGCCTCCCCCCCCCCCCCCCCCCCCCCCCCCCCCCCCCCCCCTCCCTCCCAGCTCATTTAAAGTTTGCTTTCAATCCATTTTGGCGAGAATACAATACAAAATAAGACCAGTTCAGATGATGTAGCACAATAGCGTACATACCTGTCCAATTTACATGGGAACACAATACAAACCAAAACCACTCCATCGCAGATGGAAAAAAAATACTATTTTTAAAAAATCAGCTCTGGTCAAATTGCAATATAAAGCGATCAAATTTGCATTAGGAACGCGAATTGATCTAGTTTAATTTAAGCAAAATTTGATGCAAGCCAATCAAGAAGTAAGCATACAAGAAGACCTAGTGCAACATGTGACAATACGAATTATTTCAATATAGGTAAAAGAAATAAAAAGTAAGGTCAAACCAATTTGTTTTTTTGTCAAGACTATATTGCAAAGCAGCCTACGTTTGCCAAGAATCTGAACTGCTAACTATGAAAATCCACTGCGGGGGGAAAAAGGGGGGATTACATTTATTAAAGTGAGGTGATGAATAATCACCATGGTCTGGGAGATAATAGAGATACGGATCACTGTCGACACCATAACATTACAAAACAAAACAGGTGTTATCGCGCAGGTTTTGTTGTTTGTTTGTTTTTTTTTTTAAACGAGGGTTGGGTGTTAGATAACGCTTTTGAATTACGATGGTGGTTCTGTCATGCAGCAGTGAAGAGTTTTCGTATTTAATATATATTATTTTCTTAATTTCATGTTCCCATTTTCTTCATCTTCGACTTCCCCTCCCCCTCCCCCCCCCCCCCCCCCCCCCCCCCCCCCCCCCCCCCCCCCCCCCCCCCCCCCCCCCCCCCCCCTAAGTTCAAATCTTTTATTTAATTGGGTAAAAAAAAAGGGGGAAAAGAAAGAAAGAACACAGACAGACAGGAGACAGAGATAAGTACACAGACAGACAGGAGACAGAGATAAGTATATCTGACGGATAGGCAGACAGACAGACAGCAATCAGCTGACCTTGTGCCCTTCACCCCCTGACAGACAGACCAAAATGTCCACGCGGCTTTCAGTTCAGGTGAAAAGTTCCGCCGACTGACCAAAGGTCATGGGAACGGAGGTCACAAAGCCGGCATGCTGATTAGGCAACATCGGAATCGTCTGAACGCGATAAGGCAGACTGGAAGCTGCAAAACGGGACCACTGGGCCACTCTCGACCTCTTTTGCTTACCTGCCGATCACTTCTGACAAGCTGTCCCCTTCCCCCCCCCCCCCCCCCCCCCCCCCCCCCTCCACTCCCTCCTCTCCCTCTCCTCCTTTCCCCTCCCCATGTTGGTTGTGTATGACATATCAAGAATCTAATTCGAAACGTGTAACCCCTTTTCGACCACGGGGATGGAGGTGGGGGTGTTTTGGTTTAAAACGGTCATTAAACACACTGAAATCTCATCAATATGACATCATAGAAACTTAATTCTGATGACAAAGTGTAAAGAGATCCCCTGTTTAAATTAATACGAATGCCTATTACCACAAATTCAAATAAGTTTCATCTCGATCAGTTTACTAAAAATGCAATTCAACCCTTTTAATCCAAGGAAACGGTTTACAAAAATTGAAAACGGATAGAAGTCAAGTGTGTTTAGTTGTTGTAAGACATTCTCTAACGAAATGGAAGACAGTTTCTAGTGTCACAATCCACAGATGCGTCTGTGACCGCACAGTCCAGGTCGTCTTTCCCATCTCAAGAATTAAATGATGACTGTTGCATAGAC
>JADBJO010006284.1:42500-57500 GCA_016801955.1 Conus betulinus | reverse complement strand
CCTTCAGCGCGGTTTTCCATATCTTTCAAGAAGATTTACAGACATAATAGATTCATCTACCATTACATACCAAATGAATTAATGTATTATTTGTGTATATGTAATTGGAAACGGTATGGGTATAAGCTTACGAAGATTCATTGTCGAACTCAACAGCAAAATTACAATGACACTAATGATAAGATCAAATTAGTTATCAAACTCTGGTTTTCAACTCTTTGCAGGTGCAATGTACAGGCGTATTTCTTTAACTGTTTGATTTTTTCCCTGACAAAAAAGCATACATTCTGTGTTTTTTCTGTAGCATCGGCAAAAAATTGAAAGATTTCGATTTTCAATGGTTTCCTAAAAACACACACACACACACACACACACACACACACACACACACACACACACACACACACACATTCTTTCTTCGCATTTTAAGTCATATCAACAAATATCATGGTATATTATCACAGAAAACGCAACAGCCGACATTTTTTTTTTTACACCTAGTTTGCGTTTTCTAGTTTTTTTGGGTTTTTTTTTTTCCTCTAAAGAAAGTGATGATGTCTACATTTTTTTTCTAACTAAAATATGAAAGGCAATCTGACAAGAACGAAAAAAAAATTAATACATAGCTTATTTGATTGATTGATTTGATTTAACGTCTGTTCACAACAATGGTGATATCAGACTAAAATTAGACTCAATACATAGCTGCATGGATAAAAGTATACATTTCAAGTGCTACCTGAAGTTAGACCTAGTCTCCCAACAAAACATCTAATATCATTATTGTATAGGCCTAAATAGGTAAGAAAAAAATCCCCTCGCAGATGACAAATAGCGAGTCTAATATTGTTGAACTAAATTTATAAATTTCAAAGCAATGTTTCTCAGAAGCTGGATTTTTACTATGACAAGGACAAATAGCATAACTTTGAAATGTTTCAAATGTTTGGTCCATGTTGGAAACTGTCTTTTTATGTCGTTTCCTTGGTCTTAAAACTTCGCAAGAAAGTGAAGTACATTGAAAAACATTGCACGTTCCAAAATGACGCAAATGCAATAATTACGTCACTTTGTTTTAGCCTTAGTGCTCTATGGCCATTGCCATTTATGAATCAAAAACGAACTATAACGTGATGACAGAAAAAAGGATAGAGATGAAGACTAGGCATGTGTGTTTGTGAATAAAACTTTCATCATTGATGTGGATGACTCTACCAGCATCGTAGAATTCACAAGCTTCAAACAAGTTCCAGAAACTCCTGGTAAGAAAAACGTCTCAAGTAGACAGCCAGTCTCAGAATCTGCCATTTTATCTACCAACAGCAGCCAGAAACAGTTCTGTGTCTCCATGATGTTAGCAGATTTATTACTCAATGTTTTAGTTCAACAATAAATAGACTTAATATTGTCATCAGAGAGGGGATTTTAACCTATTTAGGCCTATATAATAATGATATTAGATGTTTATTGCGTTTTCGTTTAAAGTTAGCCATAAGCGCTTACAAAGTTCTCATCACACGTGCTCACACACACACACACACACACACACACAACGCACGGGATGGCCCACCTCCGCGCCCCAAGCACGCACACACGCAAGACGAAAGCACACACACACACACACACACACACACACACACACACCCGCACGCGCGCGCACACACACACACACACACACACACACGCGCACGCGCGCGCGCACACACACACACACACACGCGCGCGCACGCACACACACACACACACACACACACACACACACACACACACACACACACACAGTCACACACCATAAAAACATACACAAAGAACAATGAGAGTACGAGTCGGTGAAAAGTGTCGTCTTGAGCTTGAGAGATAACTTGAAGGAAGAGAGAGAATTAGAAATGCGAAGATAGAACGGAAATTCGTTTAATGCAAAGGGCGCTTGAAAAGCGAAAGAACGCTCTCCGAAGGTCTTGGTATGGAACACGAGGGATCTGAAAGAGATGAGTATCAGCAGAAGAACGGAAGGGTCGGACAGGAGCGTACGGCAAGAGAAGATTAGAAAGGTAGGATGGAACTTGACCATTCAGAAATTTCAAAACTGAGCAAAGGCAGTTTCTAGTCAATTCGTTTTCAAACAGGAAGCCAGTGAAGAGTAAGGAGAGGGAGCAACATGAGTGGATGTACAACTTCTGAAAAACGATCTGTGGCTGCTTTATTCTGTACTTTCTGTAACTGATCCACAAAATGTTTTGGATAGCCAATAGGAAGAGAATGACAGTCACCCACCCCGTGAAAAAAAAAAAAAGCAAAGACACTGATTACACGTGTGGGTGGGCGGTTGAATGTGTGTGTAGGGTGGGGGAAGGTGAAAGAGAGCCGGGGGGGGGGGGGGGGGGGGGGAGAGGGGGAACGATGATCATAATAATTGTAATTACAACGACTATAAACACTCTGGACAACGACCATCACTCTGACGATGACCATCACAAAAGGAACGACAGCGAACACATAGAACACTAACCAGGCACCCCCTTGCCAGGAAGACTACAGAGGAAGTCCAGCGGAGGCCACAGAAGATGAAGAGTAATCTGAAGGAGGGCCCTCTCTCTCAAAGCAGTCAGGCAAGGAGTTCTGTCTACAGCGAGGGCCACAGCAACAGTACCTCCGCTAGTGATACTATTTCTTCCTGGGGCCTCAGCTCCGGAGCCTCCGGGTTACACTTCTACACCTGTACCACGTTCTTCAAAACCCTCCTGTGCGTAAGTGCTGGGTTTGCTTCCGTGAGGGTCACTAAGCAAGTGATGAATACTGAATCATGTAGTCTTAACTTGTGCGTACAGAAGTTTCCGAAGGAAAGAAAAAAACACCTTTACCTTACACTCAACACATTCCTTCGTGTCTCCACTTTTCATGAAATCTGCTTGTATTCATCTCTTGAAATATCTATGTTACAATGAGTACATTCTGAAACAAAATCATGGACATCACTTGAGATGCATTTAAGGGATTTTTTTTGTGTTGTTTTTTTTGTAATGTTTAAGGACGCCCCACTGAAACATAGTATCTTGTTTTAAGTAACAGTGTGTTTACATATCAGCACTAAATAATTAAAGTTTGTGTAGACCAGGGGACAAAACCAAAAAAAAAAGCTCCTTAAAGATACCACTATCAGTAGAAAATACAATTTTTTTATCCAACATACTTTGCCAGCAATCAAAAAAGGCATGTACAATATTTATTTTCCTATTCATGATAGACACATTTTGTGCTCATTTTGTATTCCGTCCCACACACACAAAGTTGAAGTCAAGTTCCTGTAGAAACATATGTTCAGGTTCAGGACATCACCAAATCATGAATTTACCAAATAAATGAACTAACTTTGACACTGCCACAATCACTGTGTTATATCCCCGCTCTAAGAGGCTTTGGCCTGTGCGAATAAATCACTTGGGAGGAGTTGGTTTTCACACGCCTTACAGGCTGAGTGCATTTCGCTCCTTGTGTATTGTGGATTTTTGACGTTTGGACGTGCAGTATTGTTGTGATTTTTGTGTGCCAGTTTCATGATGGATTTGGCCAATGTGTATGTGGTGGTGTAGTGCTCCCTTGTTTCTTAGACTGACCGTATTTTGGACGTTTGTTTCTACGTACATTTCTGTGTTAAACTTTCACCGGCCGCCATTCGATGTTCAAATTTTCAACCCGCACGTGCAACCTGCATGGATTTTCAGTGAGCTGCGGCATCGTGCTGTGACAGGTCAGTGTGTTTCAATTCAGTACACACACGTGCAACTGTTGTCAGTGAGTGCTGCGCCTTTGACCTCGGCCCTGACCTCTCGACTCCGCGAACTCAGCATTGGTTACACCTTGCCACGCAAGCGCACTCGACGCGGTGGCAGAGACGTGAACAAAGGGAAAATTCTGGTGATTGTGTCCCCTAGACTGCGAACGAAAAAAATCCTCGTTTGTCAACTTTGGAAACCTGATCCGAATCAAAACTCTCCCTCAAACCCCAAACTACTCCTGCTTCATTGATGTCTGTGTGTTCTTTTAACGCGCTCTGTCCGCAGCAAAGAAAGAAAAGATGCCTGCAATAAACTCTTTGATTCTGGACAATGCCCCTGACCTTTTCTGCATCACGGAATCATGGTTACGTCCTCAGGGCGATGAAGCAAAATGCACAGGACTGGCCCACCGGGATACTGCAGT
This sequence comes from Conus betulinus, assembly GCA_016801955.1. Classification (NCBI taxonomy): domain Eukaryota; kingdom Metazoa; phylum Mollusca; class Gastropoda; order Neogastropoda; family Conidae; genus Conus; species Conus betulinus. The sequence goes on along the minus strand of JADBJO010006284.1, from coordinate 53,300 downwards.
CTGTCTTTCCCCCGTCCCTCACGTGGTGGTGACATTGCCATCATTATGAGAGAGTGTCTGTCCCCCCAACGTCAAAGTCCAGTCTGACTTACCATTTCAACACTCTGCTTTTGAAATAGTGCACCTCATCATCACCCTTTCACAGCATTCTATTAACTTGTTAACCCTTTTACCGCCCACCCCCAAACAGGAAAAATAAACTGACTGAAAAAGAATTCTTTTCTGAACTTCCCGACCTCTTGGACTATTGTAATAGTTTGAGGGAAATCTTCTGATCGTTGGCGACGTCAGTTATCATCTAGACCAGCCCTCTCATCCCTCCACCGCCAAAATCCTTGACATCCTGAACACATACGGTCTTGCCCAGTCGGTGGATGCTCCAACCATTGTCGTGGTCATACGCTGGACTGGGTCGTGTACCGCCAGGATAATACCCTTGTACAGTCGACCACAGTGGACAGAACATTACCTTCAGACCACTGCTGTGTGGTCGTGGAGCTATCTGTGCCAAGGCCCCCCACCCAGCCCAGGTACGTGGAGAAGAGGAGGTTGGCTGACATCAACATCTCCTCTTTTAGGGATGATTTGAAGACCTCCCTGAACTCTGAACTCTGCCCCCCAGACCCTCACCCCTCATCAGCTGGACCTGTGTCTCCAGGACACCCTCAACACCTACGCCCCGGCCAAACGCTGCAAGTGACGAATCGTCCCTCCTGCCCGTGGTACAGCGCTGCAGCCGACCAGATCAAAGCTGCCAAGGCCTTCGACGGGGAGCTGAACGCCAGTGGGAATGATCTGGCCTTCATGTCCATAAAGAAATATTTAACAAGAAGAAACATTTTACAGATAGAATAGTGTTTAATGCTCAGTCTTCCTTCTTTTCAATGAAAATATTAGATTGTAAGACGTCTGCTCAGCTGTATCAGCTCACAGTTTGCTAGGCAGGAAAAGTAACACTGTGCTCCCCATTGTTTTCGTTCCTTCTGAACTACCCATCCTTTTCTCTGACGTTTTCAATACCCAAATCAAAACAATCAGAGACAATCTGAACAGTTCAAATTTCACTGGATCCCCTCTAGATAGTGATTGTTCTTTTTCAGGCCAACCTTTGACTGTTTTCAGTCTCTGTGCCTGAGGATGATGTTAGAGAAATGATTGTTAGTTCGCCTAGAAATCATGAAATCATGTGACCTTGACCCATTGCCTGCATCCATCCTGTTCCGCTGTATTGGTTTTGCTCCCCTTCATAACCCCATGTTATAAATGCTTCCCTCTCGTCTGGCGTTTTTTTTTCCCCCAGAATACAAATCTGCTGTTGTTCATCCCCTTCTCAAAAAGCCTTACCTGGATCCAAATTCACTCAAAAATCACAGACCTGTCTTAAATCTCCCCTTCCTTGCAAAGGTCCACGAGAAAATCGTACTTGCTCAGCTCTCAGTTCATCTTACTCAAAATGAGTTGAATGACCCTCACCAGTCTGGTTACAGGGCTGGCCATAGCACAGAGACCGCTCTCCTGAAAAAGTTGTAAACGATCTCCTTCTTGCCCTTGACGATGACAAAGTCTCCCTTCTCTCTCTCTTTAGATCTTTCCGCAGCATTTGACACCATCGATCATGACATTCTCCTTTCCAGACTCCAAACTTCTTTTGGCATTCAGAGCACTGTTCTTGCGTGGGTTAGGTCATATCTCAGTGATCGTTCCCAGAGAATTGTTGTCAATGGTCTTTCTTCATCTCTTGCACCTCTAACCTGTGGGGTACCGCAAGGTTCTGTCCTTGGGCCAGTTCTGTTTGCTCTGTATGCAGACCTGTGTCAGACATTATCGATCAGCACTCATTGCTGCATAAGAGTTTTGCTGATGACACTCAGATGTACAAGTCAAGCACTGTATCTGAACTCAAGGATGTTGTCAGTGATGTTAAAAGCTGTTGACAAGATTTAAAGAATTGGATGACTTTGGATAACGTGCAGCTGAATGACGACAAAACTGAAATTTCTTCTCCTTGCTCCTCCCAAACTCCAAGGTCTTCCCTCCCTTCCTTCCTTCCATCAGTATCGGAAGTTCTGATATTGAATTCTCATCCCAGGCTCGTAACCTCGGTATGACTTTGATTCCACCCTTTCTTTCAAGCACCAATGTCTATGTTTGTAAGGCAGCATCTCTGGAAATACGTCAGATCAGTTCAATCAGACACTCCTTTGCATTGAAGCCACAAAAACTCTGGTTTGTTCCCAAGTTCTCTCAAAGCTGGACTACTGCAACAGTCTCTCTGGCTGGCTCATCAAAAAGTACCTACTCAATAAAACTGCAGAAGGTTCACAATAGCGCTGCCAGGCTTGTTTGCAGTCCCTCCACTGGCTTCCAATTCAGAGGCGAATTGACTACAAGCTGGCTTCTATCTGTTTCCTTCTGTTTCTGGTACTGGACCAAAATATCTTTCCGACATCCTCCACATCTACACCCCATCCCGTCAACTTCGTTCCTCTGCCGACGGTCGCCTCTCGCGCATTCCTTCTGTGAGAACAAAATCTTTTGGTCAACGTTCTCATTCCTTCCAAGGACCAACTGTCTGGAATACACTTCCCATCAGTGTCAGGCACCTACCTTTACCCTCTTCTTTCAAATCTGCCGTCAAAACTAACTTCTTTTCATCAGTCGTAACCCCCCCCCCCCCCCCCCCCCCCCCCCCTAACTTCCCAATCCACCTTCCAAGTGTCTGAGTGGGTTTTTGCGTGCACGCGTGAGTGCCTGGCGGTTGTGTTGCTGCGTGCGTCTGTCTGTACGGGTGTCTGAGAGCGTGGGTGTGTGGTCATGCGTGAGCACGTGTACGCGCGCGGTCTTGCGCGGGAGCGCGTACGCGCGCGCGCGCGCGTGTGTGTGTGTCTGCGTCTGCGTGTTATTGGTAATGTAAAGCGCTTAAAGCCCTAATTTTTATAGAGAATAGGCGCTATATAAATTAACATTATTATTATTTGTCTTTGATTTTTCTACTCTCTCTCTCTCTCTCTCTCTCTCTCTCTCTCTCTCTCTCTCTCTCTTCTTCTTTTCTTCTTCTTCTTCGTCATCACGTAGAAGAGAAAAAGAAACTCTCTCTCTCTCTCTCTCTCTCTCTCTCTCTCTCTCTCTCTCTCTCTCTCTCTCTCTCTCTCTCTCTCTCACCCACCAAGTCCCACATGTTTGCCCCCTGTAACCAGCTGTTGTGAACTCGCAGCCAACCCGACGTCGTTGGAGAAAACGGCTAGAAAAGCCGACGCCCTCCAGAGCCACGTGGTTAGGCCGAGTGGACTGTACCATTTCTCTGGTGGCGGCGGCCGTGGGTTTTGGCAAACCTGACGCATTTCCCGCACCTGGCACGCAAACATGGGGCCGGTACCTTCTTTTTCCCGTTTATACTGGTCACAGTTGTGGTGGCGGTGCCCCTGTTTTACCTGGAGGCCTGCCTAGGACAGCTTACAGGCCAGGGAGCGGCGCTGTGCTGGAAAATGGCCCCCCTCTTCAAAGGTGAGCGAGGGGGGGGTCCATAATTATGATGGCGGGACTTGTTGGATAGAGTGTGTTGTGTCCGTCTTGTCTCTGTATGAGAATCTTGTTGTTGTTGTTGTTGTTGTTGTTGTTTGTTGATGATTTTTTTTTTTTTTGGTAAACATGTTGGTTTGTCTATTCATTTGTTTGGTTTGTTGTTGGTTTGGTTTTATTCATTTACTCATTCATGTATTTGTGTAACTTTTTTATTTATTTATGCATGTACCTAGGTATGCATGTTAGTGTGTATATGTATGTAGGTTTGTATGTAGGTTTGTATGTATGTATGTATGTATGTATGTTTTTTTTTTATTTTCTTTTTAACATTTTTATTTTCCTTTATAGTCATTATAGACTGAAATATGCAACAGCATCAATATTCAGAAATTAGGTATAAGGCAAATTAAACATAGATACATAGACAAGTAGGTATATACACAAACGAAAAGAAAGATATAACCCTCAGCATATCATCATTTATATCTAAAGCATGGTTACTTGATGACATAAACAGCATAGTACCGTGCATTGTGCTAAAGGCAAAATATTTGTATGTAGTGTAATCATGCTTTAAACTAAAAAAAAAAAAAAAAAAAAAAAAGGAAAGAATAGGAAAGAGGGATCAATGAGGATAAAGGAATAGCACGAGGAAGGATAGGTGGGAGGACAAACAGGCGGACACATTGACAATTAAACAGACAAACGTTAAGACACAATGGGTTGGTTCATAGCAAATGAAGATATACTATTTTCACAGAGCACATTGTCTCAATGATAGCAACCTTGAAAGAAAGAAAAAAAAAAAAAAGGAACACACATCTTGAGTGACATACATGAGCCTCACAGAATGTCATCAGCGAGGGAGCAGAAATATTATGTTTGTTAGTCTAGTGCTTAGTTATTATATGTTGCATTATATATACATTCACACTGACAAAAACAATTTAAGCATCAAAGACGAGGGGCTCATATGCAAGCCATTTTGTTTGGAAATCCATGTGTTCATTGTTAAATATGAGTTCTATTTTTCAATTCTAAATCTATGTTTCAATATTCTCAAAAAGGATGTTAATTGTGGGAGACTGACTTGTAGCTTATAGCTATATATATATATATATATATATATATATATATATATATATATATATATATATATACACTGTTTTGCCAGAAGAAGAATAAAGTAGAAAATAAGATCAACTGCAATCGTTGCATCAAAACCTAGAAGTATAAGAGATTCCGTGAAACGTATATTCTGTGCATGGGTATATTTCTCTGTTACTAATTCAGTGAACATACTTCAAAAGCATTTAATGTAAGTACATTTCCAAAACGTATGGTCAGTACTATCTTTAAATAAGCCACGGAAACTACATTTGTCATTATCAACTACTCCAATTTCTTTCAAAATTACAATTGTTCCTAAGCATCTATGGATTATTGATTATTCTCAGCTGAAATCACTTAAGCTTCACATCCGTTATCCTATGTACATTAAAGAAGCACGATTCCCAGTCATGAATCTGTGGAAGTTCCATGTCCCATTTGTCACAGCATGGAGCTGTCAATTTATTAATCAATCAATACATCATAATACGTCTTTGAGCCTCTGCAGGTGGCAAACAATATCTTATAACAGAGTGAAGAAATATCATCTTTATTGTTTTCAATGGTAATGTCAACTTTCTTTATGAATTGAGTTATTGCCATCTTATATCCTGCAAAAGTAAGAAAATCAATTAACATCATATTTTTCCTTGAAGGTCCTTTGGGAAACAAACTGACAATTATCATTAAAAAAAAAAATGTGCGATATAATAGACACCTTTGTTTCTAGGATTTTAGAAACAATGTATCTTTTCCCGACTTGAATACGTTTATTGTAGGATATTGGTTCTGCGAGTAGCTCAGCGGAATTTTGGGGTTGACATTTGTATTTTTTTTAAGTAAATAAGCTTTAAGAACGTCTGCCCAGAACTGGTTATAGTTTGTGAACTTTGCGACAATTTCTGGACCATATTTACTCATAAGAGTCCATTGAGGAAAACTACTGACTAAAGTTTGTTTCCATTTAAGGTTTGATCGTTCAGTTCTACGGATCCAGGATAATTTTAAAGATGCGACATATGTTTTCAACTCAGGAAGACCAATACCTCCATTCCGTACCCTTTTATGAGCTTTTTTTTTTATACTAATTTTTGCTGTTTTTTTTATTCCATACAAATTTATAGCATATTTTCTGGCACGTTTGAAAGAAAACATCTGGCGGGTATGGTAAAAGCAGCCATAAATGTATCAGTTTTGAAAGCATGATGGATTTCAATATAGCTATTTTTTACTAAAGTGTGTTATCTGGCGTTTTACCCATATTCTAAACAAATGATTTACGTCTGCTAGCTTTCTGAATAGATTATTTCTACGCAATCGTTCAAGTCATTTGTGAACCATATCCCAAGTATTCGAAACAGTGTTCAAGTGCTCCATATAGCGATTTTGACTATTTTTTAAGCTTCCTAACCAAACTGCGCTCGTTTGACTCAAATCATATAAAGACCCGAGACACTGTCAAATCTAAAAAGAACGTCAATACAAGTTTCAAACGATTTTCTGTCCCCTGCAAGTAGAAACTCTTGAGTCATCGGCATACTGAGACAACTTATATTCAGTATCATTTATTCTAATTCCCCGAATATCTTGGTTTCCCCAAATCATGTTGATTAATATGTATGTATCTTTACATGCATGTATTTGTTTATTCATTCATTAATTTACCTATTCATTGTTCGTTTATTTATTTTCATTCATTTTTTATATTCTGTTTGACTGATCTATTGATTTCATCTATTGATGTGTTACTGGTTCACTCACTTATTCAATCAGTATGGATTTGTTTTAATTCAACATAGTTTGGATCACACTCTAAAAGAAAAAGGATTAGTGTGTGTACATATGCATGCATGTATGTGGGTGCACCAATGTGTGTGTGTCTTTGTGTCTGTGTGTGTCTGTTTCATGCATGCGTGTGTGTGCGTGTGTGTGTGTGTGTGTGGGGAGGGGTTCATGCGTGCATGTGTGTGCGTGTTTGTTTCATGATTGCGTGTGTTTGTGTGTGTGTGTGTGTGTGTGTGTGTGTGTGTGTGTGTGTGTGTGTGTGTGTGTGTGTGTGTGTGTGTGTGTGTGTGTGTGTGTGTTGTAAGCGTGCATGTGTGTGTGTGTGTGCATGTGTGTGTATGTGAGTGTGTCTGTCTGTCTGTGTCTGTCTCTGTGTGTGTCTGTGTTGCAAGCGTGCACTTGTGTGTGTGTTTTTCATGACTGTGTGTGCATGTGTCTGTCTGTGCGTGTTTGTGTGTAAGTGTGCGCGCGCGCATGTGCGCGCGCGCGCGCGCGTGTGTGTGTGTGTGTGTGTGTGTGCGTGTGTGTCCCCTCTGATGGCAGGTCTGGGGGTGTCCATAGGGCTGACCAGCCTCTGCTTCAGTCTCTACTACAGTGTGTACTGTGCCTACCCCCTCTTCTACTTCGGCTCCTCCTTCATCAGCCCCCTGCCTTGGGCCCATTGCAACAACCCCTGAACTCCGCAGGTACCCTCCCTCTTCTCCTGTGTGTGTGTGTGTGTGTGTGTGTGTGTGTGTGTGTGCGCGCGTGCGTGCGCGTGCGTGCGTGTGCGTGTGTGTGTGTGTGCGCGCGCGCGCGCGCGCGCGTGTGTGTGCGTGTGTGTGTGTGTGTGTGTGTGTGTGTGTGTGTGTGTGTGTGTTTTCTTTTCTTTTCTTTTCTTTCTTTCTGCTGCGTACGCAGGCTGATACTCCTGCGGACACTGCCTGTATAGACAGGCAGTGGAGTTTTGTGTGTATGACCGTTTTTTTTATCGCAGCCCTTAAGACTCTTATTCCCTATCTTTTTTTTTTCTTTTTCTTTTTTTTTTTTTTTGCGCTAACAAATGGGTGGCGACGGTTGTGAGTATTGAGGTGGTGGGTTTCAGCTATTCGTCCTTTAAGGTTGTTTCTCGCGAAGAGGGTGTAGAGGGATTTGCTATGGGTTGCGTTTCTTTGTAACGATAAAGTAAGGTTACAAAGTAAGGTAACTCTTACTCCTATGATGAGATGCTTACACGCCCATCAATCCAAACCAATTCCGCTCACGACACCACATCGCCTTGCTGAAATGCCACCACAGAGCGCACCGAACAAACAGAGAGACATCATCAAAAAAAAAAAAAAGGAATGTTCCAAGCTCGCCCATATATTCTGCACCTGACACACGTGCACAGCAGCAACAATTGCAGAAATGAGCAAACACAACTTAATATTTATTCAAAGTTGGCACAACATTTTTAATCTTGAATATAATCGAACAAACACTCGGACGTGTGCACCAATTCACTACTGGGTGAACGGTGAAGGTTTTCAACCGGGAAAAAAAATCTATCTTCATTTTGTGGTTCGAACTTACGACCGTCAGCACCGCAAACAGTAAAGCTTTGGGGGTACTGTTGGATTCTTTTTGGAACCCTTGGTGGTGGGAACACCACACTGTTATGGACTGTGGTGTGTCTCAATCTGACACCAGGAGCACAGACACAACCATCCGCGTCTCCCTGATGAGTCCGATCCAGCGGACGAAAGGCCTAGGAGCAGGCAATACAAATCGATCTGCCTTCGAGAGGGATTACGATGGTTCTCTCATTCAGCTTGTGAAGAGTTTTTATATTTATGATATATTTTCTTAATTACATTTTCCCATTCTCTTCATCTTCACCCCCCCCCCCCCCCCCTCCCTCCCTCTTAAGTCCAAATCTTGGCCAAGTCATTACTGTGATGACGGAGGGGTTGTTGGCCTGCGCTTGTTTTCTCCCACTGTTAGATTGTTCGTCTTTGTATTTGTCTGACTTTATTCAAGTTTAAAAGGCTGTGCCAGTCTTGAATAAAAGTTACTCTGAGCTAGGTTTTCTTATGGGAGCAAGACTTACCCTACTTGTTTATTGTTTATTGTTTACTGTACCCTGCCTTATTTCATTTTCAAAGTCATCACCGCAGGCAAAAACGCACAAACCATTTGGACACAGTCCTCTCCCGTTTGACACTGAGAAATTTCGTATCATTCTAGTCACTCATGGCTTTGTGCTTTGACTCACACTCCTGATTTTGCATTCTGATTCACACTCACTGATGTGCATTTTGAATCTCACTCATGGCTTCTCATCTTGATTCTCACGTATGATTTTGCGTCTTTTGAAACTAATGCTTCTAGCTTTGCATCTCCATTTACACCCAGGGCGCTGCTTCACGAATAGCACCCATGGCTTCGTATACTGGTTCGTACTCATAGCTTTGTACATTGATTCACACTTTAGTTTTGTATCTTGGTTGACAATCATGATTTTGTATCTTTTTTTGTATTTAGAGTTTTATATTACAATCGTCTCTCTAGGCTTTGCACAATAATTCACACTCATGGTTTTGCGTTCCGATTGTCACCCGCGTCAGTGCGTCTTCAATTTCAGCCCCAGATTTGTACATTGAGTTGCAGTCATGGTTTTGTAAATTGATTCATATTCGTGGCTTTGCATCTTAATTCACACTCACGGCTATGCCTCCTGACTCCCATATATATCTTTTGTATTACGATTCTTACCCATGGCTTTGTCTCTTGATTCATACTCATGGCTTTGTGTTTTATGAATTGTGTTCATGGTATTCGACGTAGCTCACATTTATGGTTTTGAATCTTCATTCAGACTCTTTTGAATCTTCATTCAGACTCTTTGCCGTGCTCCTCAAATCTCATTCGCGGCTTTGGATTTTGATTCACACTCGCGGCTTTGGATTTTTTTTTTATTTACACTCGTGGCTTTGGATTTTGTTTTACACTCGTGGCTTTATATTTTGATTCACATTCATGGGTTCCCATTTGATTCACACTCATGGCTTTGCATCTTGATTCACACGCATGGCTTTGCATCTTGATTCACACTCATGGCTTTGCATCTTGATTCACACTCATGGCTTTGCATCTTGATTCACACTCATGGCTTTGCATTTTGATTCACACTCATGGCTTTGCATCTTGATTCACACTCATGGCTTTGCATCTTGATTCACACTCATGGCTTCGCATCTTGATTCACACTCATGGCTTTTCATCTTGATTCACACTCATGGCTTCGCATCTTGATTCACACTCATGGCTTCGAATCTTGATTCACACTCATCGCTTCGCATCTTGATTCACACTCATGGCTTCGCATCTTGATTCACACTCATCGCTTCGCATCTTGATTCACACTCATGGCTTCGCATCTTGATTCACATTCATGGCTTCGCATCTTGATTCACACTCATCGCTTTGCATCTTGATTCACATTCATGGCTTCGCATCTTGATTCACATTCATGGCTTCGCATCTTGATTCACACTCATGGCTTTGCATCTTGATTCACACTCATGGCTTTGCATCTTGATTCACACTCATCGCTTTGCATCTTGATTCACACTCATCGCTTCGCATCTTGATTCACACTCATCGCTTTGCATTTTGATTCACACTCATCGCTTCGCATCTTGATTCACACTCATGGCTTCGCATCTTGATTCACACTCATGGCTTCGCATCTTGATTCACACTCATGGCTTCGCATCTTGATTCACACTCATGGCTTTGCATTTTGATTCACACTCATGGCTTTGCATCTTGATTCACACTCATGGCTTCGCATCTTGATTCACACTCATGGCTTTGCATCGTCATTGTCACCGACGACTTTGCACATTGATTGATACTCACAGCTTTGTGTTATGAATATTACTCATGGCTTTACATGTTCATTCTCAGTTTTGATGTCTCACATCATGCAAGTACCAACACTCTAAAAGAACATGTTTCACTGGGGGTGGTACATAACATGGAATGCGCCACGGAGATTCTTCACCTTATAAAAGATCACAATGGTGTAAAAAGAAGTGACCTGTATACAAACGGCACAAACCTGTTCCTCCTTTACGGCCGCTTGGGGAACATGGTTAAAAATTCTTTCAGGTTTTGGACGGATTTAAATCGTTTGTTATGAGACTGCGAGTTCCATTCCTCTTGCCATAGGGCTTTGACATAAGTCTATGAACTCGTGAGATAAAAGCTCTGCAAAAGCCCAACCCAGACATGTCGGTTAGACCAGTCAGGTTTGCCAGCAGGCTGATCCATTGCTCACACACCTTGCAGACTGCCTCCATGTCAGTGACTGTGACGGTGACCAGCAGGTGAAGATGGACAATGGCAGCTGCTACT
>JADBJO010006284.1:0-37500 GCA_016801955.1 Conus betulinus | reverse complement strand
TGTTTATTGGAATATCGTTTGACTGACTACGCACTGACATCTGATGATTGTTTCTATTATTGTTTCTAGTGATTTGAATGCATTACAAGTTCAGTCATCACAGCATGTGTGGTCAGTTTAGCGCAGACACCACCTTTCCCATCATTTGCTTTGCGAGCGTGTTAGGCTAAAGCTTCCCTTTTCAAGAGCCTTGTCTTGTTCGTCCTACTCTACGGATGCGAGACTTGCAAACTGATTAAAGGAGAGGAAGAAAAGCTTGACATCTTCCAGACCAAGTGTCTAAGGAGGATTTTCAAGATCCGATGGCAACAGCATGTCTCCAGTAAAGCAGTTCTTGAGATGGCAGAAGCAGGAAAGACCAGCGAGGAGGTGAGGAGACGGACGGTGGGAAACTGGATTAGGCACATAATGAGGAAGGAGAGGAACGACGACTGTGCTGTGGCCCTTGGCTGGACACCAGAGGGAAGAAGGAAAAGAGGCCGACCGAAAACAACATGGCGGCGAATGGTGGAGACGGAGAGAAACGGCGCAGGCTGGAAAACATGGAGTGTTGTACGCCATGCAGCTGCAGACCAAAGACAGTGGAAGAGAGGCGTCCAAGCCTTATGTGCCTCCTGGCACAGAGAGATTTAAGGTTAAGGTAAGGTGTTAGGTTAGCTGACGCGTAGGTCAGACATCTTTCTTGGGGTAAGGGTTGGGAGAGTTGGGGGGTGACGGGAAGGAAGAGGTGGGGGGGGGGGGGGCTTCTATGCCTCCTCCGTGCCATGAATCCCACACGGTTCCTTCCTGGAGGAAACACTGCCCTGCTGTTCGTGTTTCTCTTTTTGGAGGATACAATACGTCTCGCCGGCCCTGTCTCCCTTTCTATAACGCTTTCTCTCTCACCGCTGCCCATCCTTCTCCGATAATTCCGTCCGTTGTGAAGTTCATACGAAGGCGGATTGGTAATCCACACAGCACTCCACCCTCACCCCTTCTCATTGGTTAGTGTATGTCTGACTGCTTGAAGGTTCAATTCAATTTCAATTCAATTCAAGACACTTTTATTTTCTTTCGTAAGAACTTTGTGTTGTGGTGGGAACACATGAACACATGACACACGAGTACACAACATTGAAGAAGGAAGATGGGGAGACTAGTGCCACACTTGAGCGTCAGTTGAAAGATCTGACTCCATTGATCCTTCAGATCACGCATAGAACCGTCCCAAACGATCCTCCTCATCCTCCCCTCGCCACCACCCACATCTTTCTCTGTGCACGCGCGCGCGCCTGCGCATGCACGTGCGTGCGTGTGTGACAAAACAGACATACCACCACACACACACACACACACACACACACACACACACACACACACACACACACACACACACATATATATATATATACACACACGCTCTCACTCACTCACTCACTCACTCACTCACATGCGCTACACGCACGTACACACACGCGCAGAGTCCAAAAAACGAAGTGCCAGCAACTCCCTCCCTCTGGCACTGTGTGTATAGATCATGATCTTCAACGTGCTGATCTCTAGCACTGTGTGTACAGATCATGATCTTCAACATGCTGACCTCCCTCTGGCACTGTGTGTGTACAGATCATGATCTTCAACGTGCTGACCTCTGGCACTGTGTGTGTACAGATCATGATCTTCAACGTGCTGACCTCCCTCTGGCACTGTGTGTGTGTACAGATCATGATCTTCAATGTGCTGATCTCTGGCACTCTGTGTGTACAGATCATTATCTTCAACGTGCTGCTCCCTCTGGCACTGTGTGTACAGATCATGATCTTCAACGTGCTGACCTCTGGCACTGTGTGTACAGATCATTATCTTCAACGTGCTGACCTCCCTCTGGCACTGTGTGTGTACAGATCATGATCTTCAACGTGCTGACCTCCTTCTAGCACTATGTGTGTGTACAGATCATGATCTTCAACGTGCTGACCTCCCTCTGGTATTGTGTGTACAGATCATGATCTTCAACGTGCTGACCTCTGGCATTGTGTGTACAGATCATTATCTTCAACGTGCTGACCTCTGGCATTGTGTGTACAGATCATGATCTTCAACGTGCTGATCTCTGGCATTGTGTGTACAGATCGCGATCTTCAACGTGCTGACCTCTGGCACTGTGTGTGTACAGATCATGATCTTCAACATGCTGATCTCTGGCACTGTGTGTGTACAGATCATGATCTTCATCGTGCTGACCTCTGGCACTGTGTGTGTACAGATCATGATCTTCAACGTGCTGACCTCCCGCTGGCATCGTGTGTACAGATCATTATCTTCAACGTGCTGATCTCTGGCATTGTGTGTACAGATCGCGATCTTCAACGTGCTGACTTCTGGCACTGTGTGTGTACAGATCATGATCTTCAACATGCTGACCTCCCTCTAGCACAACTTGCTGACCTCTGGCTCTGTGTGTGTACAGATCATGATCTTCAACGTGCTGACCTCTGACCTCTGGCACTGTGTGTGTACAGATCATGATCTTCAACGTGCTGACCTCTGGCACTGTGTGTGTACAGATCATGATCTTCAACGTGCTGACCTCCCTCTGGCACTGTGAGTCTACAGATCATGATCTTCAACGTGCTGACCTCTGACATTGTGTGTGCACAGATCATTATCTTCAACCTGCTGACTTCTGGCGCTGTGTGTGTACAGATCATGATCTTCAACGTGCTGACCTCTGGCACTGTGTGTGTACAGATCATGATCTTCAATGTGCTCGTCATGTACATGGTGTTGCTGGTGCTGGTGGTCAACGGAGCGCTGCTGCCAAAGGGAGCCGCAGGAGTCCGCTACTTCCTCGCCCCAAAGTGGACAGCGTGGAATGACCCAGAAGTACTGCCTCTCTCTCTCTCTCTCTCTCTCTCTCTCTCTCTCTCTCTCTCTCTCTCTCTCTCTCTCTCTCTCTCTCTCTTTTTCTCTCTCTCACTCTCTGTCTCTCTCTGTCTCTCTCTCTCTCTCTCTCTCTCTCTCTCTCTCTCTCTCTCTCTCTCTCTCTCTCTCTCTCTCTCTCATTAAAAACGGTGATCTACGATCAGACAGTATATCTCCACCACCAATTGCTACCACCATTATCATCATCATCATCATCATCATCATCATCATCATCATCATCATATCACCGTCATCATCTCATCATGTGTCTCCACCCTCCACCCCCCACCTCCCACCCCCATGACATCCAGTAACCAAGACGCTGTGACGGATGCTTAGGGCAACCAGGAATTCCCTCGGGTCTCTCTCGCCTAGGTCATGGGCAACGTTAACGGGGCAGAGGTGCGGTCGGTCACCAGTCCATCCCTTCACGCTGTGCACCCAGGACCTCTCTCTCCTTCCCTCTCTCCTTCAACGTGCCCTTGTTAGAATCCGGTGTTTGATAATAATAATAATAATAATAATGATGAATACTTATACAGCGCCTATTCTCGGCTAGAGACCAAGCTCTAAGCGCTTTACAACCCACACTCGTTTACACAACGGGCTGCCTACCTGGGTAGTGCCGACCGAAGAGCTGCCAGCTGACGCTTCATTCAGTCGTTTCCCGTGTCATCCATCCAGTCAATGTCGTCCAATATCGTTCACTCAATATCCTTACTTCCTTCGTTCTTTCCATTTCTCACACAGGGTGCATGCTATGTGTAACGTGTCATCCATACCAACGGCCAAACTGGCCTTCTCTTCCGAAAGTTGGTAATGGGATTTTACGTGTGTGCAAGATGTTACGCGTGCGTTCACACACGGAACCTCGATTTATAGTCTCATTCGAAGGACTGAATGGGAAATGGAGTCAGATCCATTGTTAACTCCGAGGGAAAAATCCCCCTGTACCGAAACGGCCCGGCGGAGATTAAACCCGCGACCCCAGGATCACGAGTCCGGCGCTCTACCAACGGAGCTATTCCGGCCCCCTGTTTCAAGGAAGGAAACCACTCGCCGCAGTTTCTGAGGAATAAACAAGGGCAGCAAACTTGTGTTCCTCTCGATGACATTACTTCAAGGGGCGTAACTCAAAACCATGTCGCTCGTGGAACCCATTTACGTAAACGTTCGTATAGACCAGATGAGTACACTGCATGAGCAAGGATTTTTTCTTTTTCTTTTTATACGCCCTCCACTTTGCCCCTACTGTGTGAAAAAAAAGTGTATCAGAAGTTTTTCGTGTTAGGTTTGCTGTTGGTGGTGGTGGTGGTGATTGTTTGTTGGTTGGTTAATTTTCTGTACTGTTCGCTTGCAGTTGTGGCTGGATGCCAGTGGGGAATCGTTTTTTGGAGCGGTGCTGGGAACGGGAATCGTCATTACGATGGCCAGTTACAGCCGTTACTCCGACGGTAACGCTTTGAAGTCAGTGCTGGCATGCAGAGCGCGAAAAACGAGTGTACATCAACACACACGCACACACCTTCATGCGTGCATACCGGCACTTTTGCCAGATACTCTCTCTCTTTCTTGTCTCTCTCTTCTCCTCTCTCTCCTCTCTCTCTCTGTCTCTCATAGGCAATCCAATGAATGCTCGATCATGATCAGCTGACCAAGAATTGGTTGGCACAGAGTGGACCATACTATCTCTGGTCTCATGCCACTCTAGCTTTGATCTCTGGGTGACTCTTCCAAGGAATTCTCTTGAGGTCTGCATAAGAACAAAGAAACTCCATCTCATCTGCCCCGTCCAGCAGACTCTGCCTTTAACGACTGGTTTTAATAATAATAAACATTCTAAATTGATACTTATATAGCGCCTATTCTCGGCTGATAGAGACTAAGCTCTAAGCGCTTTACAATCCACACTCGTTTACACAACGGGCTGCCTACCTGGGTAGTGCCGACTGAAGAGCTGCCAGCTGACGCTTCATTCAGTCGTTTCCCGTGTCATCCAGTCAATATCTTTCAATATCGTCACTCAATTTCCTTACTTCCTCCATTCTTTCAATCTCTCACGCAGGGTGCATGCTACGTATAACGTGTCATCCATACCAACGGCTAAACTGGCCTTCTCTTCTGAAAGTTGGTGATGGGATTTTACGTGTGTGCAAGATGTTACGCGTGCGTTCACACACACGGAACCTCGGTTTATAGTCTCATTCGAAGGACTGTAAAAAAAAGTTTTGTGAAAGTCATTTTTATGAACAGCCTAGCCAGCTGCAGAGGTCCTTATCAGGACTGTCTCATTGTGTGGTTTGATCGGTTCCTTAAATGCTTGTCTAAGACAAAACATGAACAAACCCGTCTTTTTCCGGCAAAAATGCTCATACACCCCTTGAAACTGGATCTCTTTTCAACACAAATCTCAGATCAAATGAAGGAATATCTCTTGTAGAAAAGAACAAACAAACAAACAAAACAGCCACATACACACACACACACACACACACACACACACACACACACACACACACACACACACACACATCAAGTCAAGTCAAGTAACTTTATTATCTCAATTTGAGAAATTAATTTGTGGTCACACACATTCACAGCAAATAAACAATAATTTAGCCACATTACCCATTTTCTCACATATGACATACATTCATATAGAGGAGTTTGGATTTCAATTAAACATCTTCTCGGTTCAAGAATCAATGGACAGGGGAATAAAACTTTGTTTAAATCTGACACTTCTGCATTTAACCGATCGATATCTTCGTCCTGACTGAAGAAGGTCATACTGATTTGCAAGGACGTGGGTCTGGTCACACGTAATCTTCTTCTTCGCTTTACAACTAACACGGCACCTATATAGCTCACTCAGACTTTTTTGTCTCTCACCAACGATTTTTCCTCCCACGTTCACCACTTTCTCAAGCACATTTCTGCTCTTCACAGTCACCCACCATACCAACACATAAAATGAGAAAGTTAGAACAGATTCCAAGAAGCATGAATAAAATGTCCGAAGAATGTCAGTATTCACATGAAATGATCGCAGCTTGCGAAGACAATATAATCTGGTTTGACATTTTTTGTGGACATACTCAACATGGGATTTAAAATTCAGCTTATTATCTATAAAAGTTCCTAAATATTTGTATGATTCAACACGTTCTACTTCAGCACCTTTGATAAAAAGTGGTGGTACAGCTTTTGGATTCTTTCTAAAATCAATCAACATTTCTTTCGTTTTTGTTACATTCAGATCAAGATAGTTATGATCGCACCAGTCAACAAATCTTTGAACCTCCTTGAAGTAAACAGATCAGAGTTGGAAAGATCTACAAGTGCTGAGTCATCTGAATATTTAATGTACAAAGTTGAATCACTTCCTGAACAATCATTTGTGTACAGAGTAAAAAGCACTGGTGATAAAACAGTACCCTGGGGTGCGCCAGTTGAAATGACTCTGGAAGACGAAAAACACAACACTTTGATATCGAACAGACTGTGTCCTCTGTGTAAGAAAATCAATTATCCAAAGAATGAGCTTGTTACCCACATTTATGTTAATGAGTTTCTTTGCCATCAGATGTGGTTGTATGTGTGTTGAATGCTGATGAGAAATCAATAAAGAGAATGCGTACAAAGGAGGCAGGTTTTTTTTCGAGTGTGTGAAAAAGCATGATGGAGAAGTGTGAGTGTGGCATCATCTGTTGATCTGTTCTGTTGGTATGCGAACTGAAACGGGTCTTGGTACTGTGTAGTATCTTTTAAAACACATAACTGAGGACAATTCTTTCAAGACATTTCATTGCAACAGATGTGAGGGCAACTGGTCGGTAATCATTTAAACAGCTTGGGTTGCGTTTTTTGGGAACAGGACATACAGTGGCATTTTTTCCATAAAACAGGAATTATATACATTCTCTAAGTGACCAGGTAAACAAACGACTGTAAACATAGGAGAGCTGAGAAGCACACACCTTCAACAATTTTCCACAGATATTATCAGGGCCCATTGCCTTTCTCACATTTAAAACGTTTGAAAAACAACAAACATCATTTTCCTCAATCACATCATTTTCCTCAAATCACATCACACAGTTTTCCATCAGTTCATCACATCACACATCGTTTTTTTTGCTTTGGAGTCTTCCTTCACTTCCTTTAATTCTTTACTAAAATCTTTATCATCAAATCTACAGTAAAAATCGTTCAGCTTTTCTGCAAATTGCTTCTGTTCTTTTGCTGTTTTTTTGTTACTAATATTTTGGTTTGAACATTTACCTGAACCTGATAAAACCTTTATTCCTTTCCATGCATCTCGCATATTTCCATTCTGGAACATGTTTTCAACTTTTCTCTTGTAAGCTCTCTTGATTCTTCAATCTCCGTTTGCAGTTTCTTTTGTACAACCTTACGATCGCTTTTATTGCCTGATTGAAAAGCTCTTTTTTTTCTCATTTAGAGTTATTTTCAGAGATTTTGTAACCCAAGGTTTGTTGTTGGGAAATATTTTGATAGTTTTAGTAGGTACAATCATGTGTTCACAGAAAGAAATGTAGCTGGAAATAACATCGGTGGCTTCGTTAATGTCAAAACTAGAATTCAAAAACAAATTCCAATCTGTACATTCAAAACAAGCCTGTAATTCATCAACACTTTCTTGTGTCCAACACTGCACTTGCTTTTTAGTGATAGGTTGTGTTTTCACTTTTGGTCTGTAAGCTGGCAAGAGAGAGAATGGCATTGTGATCAGACTGACCAACAGGGGGGAGCTGAACACACTTGTATGCAGATGGTATATTACAGTAGCATAAATCAAGTATTTTATCCTTTCTTGTAAAACATGACACATACTGTTTAAAAAGAAGGCAGGCTTGAATTGAGGTCACAGATTCTACCCCGTCCAGAATAGGCCCCCGTATAAAGTGGCCTAGTCCAGCAGAATAAGACCCCGTGTAAACTGATCTGGGCCAGCATATACCCTGGATCTGTTTCAAGGGACATAGCTCTGCACAGTGGTATATGACTAAGCATACGCAGTTAGTTCCCTTACAACATGATACTTGCAATACAAACCCAAATTTCGGTTTTCCTGTTTGTGCCAGAGAAGATGCCGTTTTACGTAAGTGCCTTCTCTCCTCATAGCGCTGCTTCTCCCGCTACTCCCACATCCCACCCCTTCTACCTTTCTACCTCTGTCCTTCGTCCCCTACTCGAATTCAAGGCCACTTGAGATGGAACGTCACATTTCAATGTAACATGCTGAGTTGTTAGTGTCGGGTATCATGGTGGAAGTTTATAGTGCACAAACCGTGTCATTCTGTCTTTTTGTTTAGCTGTATTTCCAAATTTATATGTTATGCAGTGCTCAGCAAGTTTCATCAGCTGTATTAACAGTGTGACAAATGGTGTTTACACGATGTAAAGTGCGTCGACATTAAAAAGAACTGTGTGTAGAAAAGACATAGAAATGCAACGTGACGAAGTACCACCCATTCACAATGTGACAATACAAGAATACCAATGCAGTTTAACTGTCCTACCTATGTCTAAGATCTGCAACACAGTCGTCACACGCACAGGGGTTTACCATCTGGGAAGAGCAGCTCCTGTAAACATGAACCAAGGGAGATGATTCAAATAACATCCGAGACGACTGTGCGAACAGATTTTTCGCTTTGGTCTGACATTGAAAAAAAAACCGTTTATAATATAATACAAAATAATGTTGTTAATACGATAGTACAGTTTAAGCAAAGCTAATTGCACTTACTCTCTGGTTCTTGAAAAGAATCCATATTTTACATGTTGTTAATGCAACTAGCCCTGCTGTTCAAAGGTTCTTTTTTACAATATTTATTAAAGAATTGCTTCAAAAGTAAGCACGAATCTTTGAAAGTCACTATTAATGGTAATTTTGAATCTGCCGGAAAAAGGCGGGTTATTTAATGTAAACGAAGAAAAACCATGTAAAAATTTGCTGCTTGTGTTACGAGTTTGCGCGATAGGTCATAGATCTCTGAACAATTAGTCAGTAGCCGATGGTTGTTACGAATCTGCTTTAACCAGGAAATGTTTCAATATACCCCAAAACTGTCTATAGCATAATTGTTGAAACATTTCCTGTATGCAGGCGTACGTGTAATGTGAACGTAATTTTCCCTTACCGTTCGTCAGTGCTTTTTTTTTTTTTTTTTTTCTACAATTTCTTTTACTTTCGTTGTAACATTATGTAAACCCATGTACTCATCAAAAGCTCATAAAAGGTATCAGAGCAACTTGTGGTGTCGGACAACAAACTTTACGGTAAAAATCCAAAACACATTAAAACGGTGTTCCATGTCCTAAATGTTCAATACCTTACAATTTCACTTACACAATTCTCTCATCCAAAAAACAAATACAGTAATTGCTTTCAACTTCCCCCCCCCCCCCCCCCCCCCCCCCCCCCCCCCCATTTTAAGTAACATTTTATTGTTGGATAAATTTCATGTTTAAAAATTTCCCGCCGTGCATTCAACCAGTCTTGTTTCCTAGCATTGTACTTCTCGGCAATATTCACCACACCTTTAATTATGAAAGTATTTCAGGAAATGAAAAAAGAAAACGGGGGGGGGGGGGGAGTATAAGATAACTCAGAGGATATAAACTGGCCAAGCTGCCCACCATTTGTTATGAGACACTCGCTATAAAACACGTAAAGCTCATGATTTACAGGACATTTGGCCTAAACTAGCAAACTCCATAAAGACTTTGTTCAGAAAAAAAAAAACGGGTTTGTTCATGTTTTGTCTTAGACAAGCATGTAAGGAACCAATCAAACCACAATGTGACAGTTCTGATAAGGACCTCCGCAGTTGGCTAGGCTGTTCATAAAAATGACTTTCACAAAACCAGTCGTTAGACATAACTGACCTTAATTCTTCTGGGAGATTGTGAAAAGTTAATGCATCAGACTTCAGACTAGGGTTCAGGCTAAACGTGTATTCAACAATATACACATGAAAAACATTAAAAGCGAACTTAAATCGGTAAACGTGGTCAAGAGAAACGAAAACAGAGTAAAGATTACTGGGGACTGACTTAGTATCATGTGATGTTGGAAAACACACACACATACACACGCACGCGCGCGCGCGCGCGCGCACGCACGCACGCACGCACACACACACACACACACACACACACACACACACACATGCGCGCGCACGCACGCACGGACGCACACACACACACACACACACACACACACACACACACACACACACACCACGCGTACGCACAGGCTCAGACATAACAGACACCAATAAGCTGAGAAGGATAATAGACCTTAATCTTAACCAGAGATTGATGGACGCACATGGACATAAAGAATCATGTATTACACTGTGATGCAAAGAGGGCCGTGATCAAAAACATACAAGGAAACAAACAATAAGAAGAAAACAAAGTGGGGAAGGGGGGGGGGGGGGGGGGGGGGGGGGTTGAAATAAACCAGGTAAAAAAAAAAAAAAAAAAGAAAGACAAAAAAAAAACGAAAAAATTAAATCAGTTTTGCTAGAGTCAACATGCCTTTAAAGTGTGGATCTGTGAAACGCACTTGATAGGAATGAGACGTAGTCACGTTTTTCTTCTGTACAAAGTAATGGGTCTGTGAGATCCATTGGAAACTGAGGAATGAGAAGTATTCACATTTTCTTCTGTACAAAGTGTGAGCCTGTGACACTCAGTAGATGAGAGGAATGAGAAGTATTCACATTTTCTTCTGTACAAAGTGTGAGCCTGTGAGACTCAGTAGATGATGAGGAATGAGAAGTATTCACATTTTCTTCTGTACAAAGTGTGAGCCTGTGAGACTCAGTAGATGAGGAATGAGAAATATTCAGATTTTCTTCTGTACACAGTGTGAGTCTGTGAGACTCAGTAGATGAGGAATGAAAAGTATTCACATTTTCTTCTGTACAAAGTGTGAGTCTGTGAGACTTAGTAGATGAGAATGAGAAGTATTCACGTTCTTGTTCTGTACAAAGTGTGGGTCTGTGAGACTCAGTCGATACTGAGGGTTGAGAAATATTAACGTTTTCTTCTGTACTGAATGTGGGTCTGTGAGACTCAGTCGATAGTGAGGAATGAGAAGTATTGACGCTTCTGTCTGTACTGAATGTGGGTCTGTGAGACTCAGTCGATAGTGAGGAATGAGAAGTATTGACGTTTTCTTCTGTACTGAATGTGGGTCTGTGAGACTCAATGGATACTGAGAAATGAGAAGTATTGATCTTCTTCTTCTGTACAGAGCGTGGGTCTATGAAACCCTAGCTGTACAAAATGGGGCATGTTAAACAGCAAAATTTGTTTTTTATCTATTACTAACACGAACAAAAACTTTAAAAGCTAAAGAATTTGATGTGCTGACATGATCGTCAAGGAACAGTTGTGGCAATTTTCAGGCTACTGTGTTGCTACCTTGGTTTATTCTGGAAAGTGAAAATGGACCTGGAAGGTTCACAAGTGACGTTGAACGGATGCACGATGAAAACAGTGCGACTCTTCACAGGCTGGTTTGACCAAAGCTGGTCTTCAAAGTCTGTTTTGGGCAACATGCTTTCGCTATCAAAAGCATTTATCAAAAGACTTATCAGATTCTCATCCAGGAGATGAAATTCGCTCAGAGGCAGCTGACATGTGTGCTTGCTAGGATTTACGAGTGGGGCGAGAGAGTGAATCTAGTTCCCTGCAAACTACGAAAACGGACGATTCATAGAAATTCCCTGCCAGTGTGGTCTGTTTCAAGGGACATAGCTCTGCACAATGGAATAACTGGGCAAACGCAGTTAGTTCCCTTACAACATGATACTTGCAATACAAACCCAAGTTCGATGTTTC
Organism: Conus betulinus; assembly: GCA_016801955.1. Classification (NCBI taxonomy): domain Eukaryota; kingdom Metazoa; phylum Mollusca; class Gastropoda; order Neogastropoda; family Conidae; genus Conus; species Conus betulinus. The sequence goes on along the minus strand of JADBJO010006284.1, from coordinate 25,710 downwards.
CTGTTTGTGCCAGAGAAGATACCGTTTGACATTCATGCCTTCTCTCCTCATAGCGCTGCTTCTCTCGCTACTCCCACATCCCACCCCTTCTACTTTTCGACCTCTGTCCTTCGTCCCCTACTCGAATTCAAGGCCACTTGAGATGGAACGTCACATTTCAATGTAACATGCTGAGTTATTAGTGTCAGGTATCACGGTGGAAGTTTTCAGTGCACAAACCGGGCCATTCTGTCTTTTTGTTTAGCTGTATTTCTAAATTTATAAGTAATGCAGTGCTCAGCAAGTTTCATTAGCTGTGTTAGCAGTGTGACAGATGGTGTTTACGCAGTGTAGAGCACGTCGACATTAAAAAGAGCCAGAACTCGAACTGTGTGTAGAAAAGACATAGAAATGCAACGTGACGAAGTACCACCCCCATTCAGAATGTGACAATACAAGAATACCAATGCAGTTTAACTGTCCTACCTATGTCTAAGATCTGCAACACAGTTGTCACACGCATGGGGGTTTACTGTCTGCAAGAGCAGCTCCTGTAAACATGAACCAAGGGAGATGATTCAAATAACATCCGAGCCGACTGTGCGAACAGATTTTTCGCTTTGATCTGACATTGAAAAAAAAATACCGTTAAAATATAATACAAAATAATGTGTTGTTAATACGATAGTACAGTTTAAGCAAAGCTAATTGCACTTACTCTCTGGTTTTTGTAAAGAATATATATTTACATGTTGTTAATGCAACTAGCCCTGCTATTCAAAGGTTCTTTTTTACAATATTAATTAAAGAATTGGTTCATATGCGAGCACGAATCTTAGGCGCTCGATACTGATGATAATTTTGGATCTGCCGAAAAAGGCGGGTTATTTAATGCGAACGAAGAAAAAACCATATAAAACTTCGCTGGTGTTACGAGTTCGCGCGATAGGTCATAGATCTTTAAACAATTAGTCAGTAGCTAATGGCTGTTACGAATGTACTCTAACCAGGAAATGTTTCAATATACTCCAAAATTGTCTATAGCGTAACTGTTCAAACATTTCCTGTATGCAGGCGCACGTGTAATGTGAACGTAATTTCCCCTTACCGTTCGTCAGTGCTTTTTTTTTTTTCTACAATTTTTTACTTTTGTTATAACATTATGTAAACCCATGTACTCATCAAAAGCTCATAAAAAGTATCAGAGCAACTTGTGGTGTCGGACAACAGACTTTATGGTAAAAATCCAAAACATTAAAACGGTGTTCCATGTCTGAAATGTTCAATACCTTACAATTTCACTTACACAATTCTCTCATCAAAAAAACAAATACAGTAATTGCTTTCAACTTTTTTTTTCCCCCCCCCCCCCCCCCCCCCCCCCATTTTAAGTAACATTTTATTGTTGGATAAATTTCATGTTTAAAAATTTCCCGCCGTGCATTTCCTAGCATTGTACTTCTCGGCGATATTCATCACACCTTTTAATTATGAAAGTATTTCAGGAAATGAAAAAAGAAAACGTAGGGGGGGGGGGGGGGGGGGTATAAGATAACTCAGAGGATATAAACTGGCCAAGGCCAAACTATGCCCCAAGTATATAAAGTAGCCTGTGCTAGTGCATATCCGGGGTATGTTCTGGCCCATGTCAGTTTACACGGGGTCATTCTGGACTAGGCCACTTTATACGGCGGCCTATTCTGGACGGGATAGAACCTGGCCTGCTACACCGAAAAGAAAGAAACGAGCAGGCTGACAGTTACTCCGTCATGGGCCACACTGGTGTTAGGTACTAGGAGCTGCCCACCATTTGTGTTATGAGACACTCGCTATAAAACACGTAAAGCTCATGATTTACAGGACATTTGGCCTAAACTAGCAAACTCCATGAAGACTTTGTTCAGAAAAAAAAGACGGGTTTGTTCATGTTTTGTCTTAGACAAGTATGTAAGGAACCAATCAAACCACAATGTGACAGTTCTGATAAGGACCTCCGCAGTTTGGCTAGGCTGTTCATAAAAATGACTTTCACAAAACCAGTCGTTAGACATAACTGACCTTAATTCTTCTGGGAGATTGTGAAAAGTTAATGCATCAGACTTCAGACTAGGGTTTCAGGCTAAACGTGTATTCAACAATATACACATGAAAAACATTAAAAGCGAACTTAAATCGGTAAACGTGGTCAAGAGAAACGAAAACAGAGTAAAGATTACTGGGGACTGACTTAGTATCATGTGATGTTGGAAAACACACACACATACACACACGCGCGCGCGCACGCACGCACGCACGCACGCACACACACACACACACACACACACACACACCACACACACACACATGCGCGCGCGCACGCACGCACGGACGCACACACACACACGCACACACAAACACACACACACACACACACACACACACACACACACACACACACCCACGCGTACGCACAGGCTCAGACATAACAGACACCAATAAGCTGAGAAGGATAATAGACCTTAATCTTAACCAGAGATTGATGGACGCACATGGACATAAAGAATCATGTATTACACTGTGATGCAAAGAGGGCCGTGATCAAAAACATACTAGGAAACAAACAATAAGAAGAAAACAAAGTGGGGAAGGGGGGGGGGGGGGGGGGGGGGGAAATAAACCAGGTAAAAAAAAAAAAAGAAAGAAAGACAGAAAAAAAAACGAAAAAATAAAGCAGCTTTGCTAGAGTCAACATGCCTTCAAGTGTGGATCTGTGAAATGCACTTGATAGGAATGAGACGTAGTCACGTTTTTTCTTCTGTACAAAGTAATGGGTCTGTAAGATCCACTGGAAACTGAGGAATGAGAAGTATTCACATTTTCTTCTGTACAAAGTGTGAGCCTGTGACACTCAGTAGATGAGGAATGAGAAGTATTCACATTTTCTTCTGTACAAAGTGTGAGCCTGTGAGCCAGTGTGAGACTCAGTAGATGAGATGAATGAGAAATATTCAGATTTTCTTCTGTACAAAGTGTGAGTCTGTGACACTCAGTAGATGAGGACTGAGAAGTATTCACATTTTCTTCTGTACAAAGTGTGAGTCTGTGAGACTTAGTAGATGAGGAATGAGAAGTATTCACGTTCTTGTTCTGTACAAAGTGTGGGTCTGTGAGACTCAGTCGATACTGAGGGTTGAGAAATATTAACGTTTTCTTCTGTACTGAATGTGGGTCTGTGAGACTCAGTCGATAGTGAGGAATGAGAAGTATTGACGTTTTTCTTCTGTACTGAATGTGGGTCTGTGTGAGACTCAGTCGATAGTGAGGAATGAGAAGTATTGACGTTTTCTTCTGTACTGAATGTGGGTCTGTGAGACTCGATGGATACTGAGAAATGAAGAAGTATTGATCTTCTTCTTCTGTACAGAGCGTGGGTCTATGAAACCCTAGCTGTACAAAATGGGGGCATGTTAAACAGCAAAATTTGTTTTTTATCTATTACTAACATGAACAAAAACTTTTTAAAAGCTAAAGAATTTGATGTGCTGACATGATCGTCAAGGAACAGTTGTGGCAATTTTCAGGCTACTGTGTTGCTACCTTGGTTTATTCTGGAAAGTGAAAATGGACCTGGAAGGTTCACAAGTGACGTTGAACGGATGCACGATGAAAACAGTGCGACTCTTCACAGGCTGGTTTGACCAAAGCTGGTCTTCAACGTCTGTTTTGGGCAACATGCTTTCGCTATCAAAAGCATTTATCAAAAGACTTATCAGATTCTCATCCAGGAGATGAAATTCGCTCAGAGGCAGCTGTCATGTGTGCTTGCTAGGATTTACGAGTGGGGCGAGAGTGAATCTAGTTCCCTGCAAACTACGAAAACGGACGATTCATAGAAATTCCCTGCCAGTGTGGTCTGTTTCAAGGGACATAGCTCTGCACAATGGAATGACTGGGCAAACGCAGTTAGTTCCCTTACAACATGATACTTGCAATACAAACCCAAGTTCGATGTTCCCTGTTTGTGCCAGAGAAGATACCGTTTGACATTAATGCCTTCTCTCCTCATAGCGCTGCTTCTCCCACTACTCCCACATCCCACCCCTTCTACCTTTCGACCTCTGTCCTTCGTCCCCTACTCGAATTCAAGGCCACTTGAGATGGAACGTCACATTTCAATGTAACATGCTGAGTTGTTAGTGTCGGGTATCACGGTGGAAGTTTTCAGTGCACAAAAACGGGCCATTCTGTCTTTTTGTTTAGCTGTATTTCTAAATTTATAAGTAATGCAGTGCTCAGCAAGTTTCACGAGCTGTATTAGCAGTGTGACAGATGGTGTTTACACGGTGTAGAGCGCGTCGACATTAAAAAGAGCCAGAACTCGAACTGTGTGTAGAAAAGACATAGAAATGCAACGTGACGAAGTACCACCCATTCACAATGTGACAATACAAGAATACCAATGCAGTTTAACTGTCCTACCTATGTCTAAGATCTGCAACACAGTCGTCACACGCACAGGGGTTTACCATCTGGAAGAGCAGCTCCTGTAAACATGAACCAAGGGAGATGATTCAAATAACATCCGAGCCGACTGTGCGAACAGATTTTTCGCTTTGGTCTGACAATGAAAATAACATACATTATAATATAATACAAAATAATGTTGTTAATACGATAGTACAGTTTAAGCAAAGCCAATTGCACTTTTATCCAGATTCTTGAAAAGAATAAACATTTTACATGTTGTTAATGCAACTAGCCCTGCTGTTCAAAAGTTTTTCTTACAATATCAAAGAATTGCAACACTTCAAGATTAAATCTACAAAGTTTTCAATACAATGGTAATTTTGTATCTGCCGGAAAAGGCGGGTTAATTATTGTGAATGAAATTAAAGGTCAATTTCAGTTAGCATCATGAATGCTATAGGTCTATAGCTCTTGACAATTAGTCAGTACAGCTGTAATGAACCTATTTTGACCACAATATATTTTCAATATTTTCCAAAATCGTCTGTATCATAAGTGTTGAAATATGTTCTGTGTGCAGGCGCACGAATAATATGAATGTAAAGTTCCACTCCCGTTCATCAGTTTTTTCCTTTTCAAATTTTTTTTTTTTTTTTTTTTTTTTTTTTTTACTTTCATCATAATATTACGCAAATCTGTGTACTCATCAAAAGCATTTAAAGAGTATGGAGCAGTTTGTGGTGTCGGGCAATAAGCTTTACGGTAAAACTCCAAATAATTACGATGGTGTTCCATGTTCAATACTGTAGGATGGCCCAGATGATATAAACTGGCCAAGGCTAAACTATGCCCTGAGTATAATAAAGTAGCCTGGGCTAGTTCATATCCTGGGTGTAGTCATCGTAATTATTTGGAGTTTTACCGTAAAGCTTGTTGCCCAACACCAAAAACTGCTCCATACTAAAGTAGCCTGGGCTAGTTCATATCCCGGGTGTAGTCTGGCGCAGGTCAGACTACACGGGGTCGTATTCCGGACTAGATCACTGTATACGGCGGCCTGTTCTGGACGAGGTAGAAATTTGGCCTGCTACACCCGTAAGAAAGAAACGAGTAGACTGACAGATACTGGGTCATGGGCCACACTAGTGTAGGGTAAAAGGCGCCTGAGGATGCTTCCAGCTGCCCACCATTTACTTAGGAGACGCTCACTATAATAAAACACGTAAAGCTCATGATTCACAGAACATTGGCCTAAACTAGCAGACTCCAAGAAGACTTTGTTCAGGGATGATCCAGGCGTTGTGTGTGTGTTGTTTCGTTTGTTTTTTTTCTTTCCTACAAGAGATATTTCTTCATTTGATCTGAGATTTCTGTGAGAAAGAGATCCAGTTTCAAGGGGTGTATGAGTGAGTATTTTTTCCGGAAAAGGACGGGTTTGTTCATGCTTTGTCTTAGACAAGCATTTAGGAAACCGATCAAACCGCACAATGTGACAGTTCTGATAAGGACCTCCGCAGTTGGCTAGGCTGTTCATAAAAATGACTTTCACCAAACCAGTCGTTAGACATGATTGACCTAAATTCTTCTGGGAGATCGTGAATAGTTAATGCATCCAACTTCAGACTAGAGTTTTTCAGGTTAAATGTGTATTCAACAATATTATACACCCGAAAACCATCAAAAAGCGAACTTAAATCGGTAAACGTGGTCAAGAGAAACGAAAATAAAGTAAGCATTACTGGGGACTGACTTAGCATCATGTGATGTTGCAAAACACACACACACACACACACACACACACACACACACACACACACTGACTGACTGACTGAAACCATTTACTGTCAGATTAACATAGTGTTGTACTGACCACACACACACACACACACACACACACACACACACACACACACACACACGCTCAATCACGCACACATGCTCGCACGCACACACACACACACACATGCGCGCGCACGGACGCACACACGCACGGACGCACACACACACACACACACACAACGCGCGCGCACGTACAGACTCAGACATAACACGCACCAATAAGCGGAGAACGATAATAGACCTTAATCTTAACCAGAGATTGATGGACGCACATGGACATAAAGAATCATGTATTACACTGTGATGTAAAGAGGGCCGTGATCAAAAACATACAAAGAAACAAACAATAAGAAGAAAACAAAGCGGGGGGGGGGGGGGGGGGGGGGGGGGATAAACCAGGTAAAAAAAGGAAAAAGAAAAAAAAACGAAAAAAAAAAAAATCAGTTTTGCTAGAGTCAACATGCCTTCAAAGTGTGGATCTGTGAAATGCACTTGATAGGAATGAGACGTAGTCACGTTTTTCTTCTGTACAAAGTAATGGGTCTGTGAGATCCACTGGATACTGAGGAATGAGAAGTATTCACATTTTCTTCTGTACAAAGTGTGAGTCTGTGAGACTTAGTAGATGAGGAATGAGAAGTATTCAGATTTTCTTCTGTACAAAGTGTGAGTCTGTGAGACTTAGCAGATGAGGAATGAGAAGTATTCACGTTCTTGTTCTGTACAAAGTGTGGGTCTGTGAGACTCAGTCGATACTGAGGGTTGAGAAATATTAACGTTTTCTTCTGTACTGAATGTGGGTCTGTGAGACTCAGTCGATAGTGAGGAATGAGAAGTATTGACGTTTTCTTCTGTACTGAATGTGGGTCTGTGAGACTCAGTCGATAGTGAGGAATGAGAAGTATTGACGTTTTCTTCTGTACTGAATGTGGGTCTGTGAGACTCAATGGATACTGAGAAATGAGAAGTATTGATCTTCTTCTTCTGTACAGAGCGTGGGTCTGTGAAACCCTAGCTGTACAAAATGGGGGCATGTTAAACAGCAAAATCTATTTTTATCTATTACTAACATGAACAAAAACTTTAAAAGCTAAAGAATTTGATGTGCTGACATGATGGGTGCCTACCTTTTTGTCAAGAAGGCTCATTAGTCAGAAGGCCCATTAGTCAGAAGGCCCATTAGTTTTCTGACTAACGGACCTTCTGACTAGTGGGCCTTCTGACTATCAGGACTTCTGACAATAAGGCATCCCCCATTCCCTACATGTTAATGTAGGGCTTAAAAATGTAGGAAACATGAAAAACGGAAATTCAGTTTGTATGAATATTTGACAAACAACACCGTAGGGCAGTTACTGTAGGTCAGATAGATAGAAATTCTGTGATCATCATTTTTGGCCTATCAGCGGTAATCCCTACATTCATACAACTGAATGCCAACTGATTTTCTGACTAGTGGGCCTTCTGACTAACGGGTCTTCTGACAATAAGGCATCCCCCACATGATCGTCAAGGAACAGTTGTGGCAATTTTCAGGCTACTGTGTTGCTACCTTGGTTTATTCTGGAAAGTGAAAATGGACCTGGAAGGTTCACAAGTGACGTTGAACGGATGTACGATGAAAACAGTGCGACTCATCACAGGCTGGTTTGACCAAATCTGGTCTTCAACGTCTGTTTCGGGCAACATGCTTTCGCTATCAAAAGCATTTATCAAAAGACTTATCAGATTCTCATCCAGGAGATGAAATTCGCTCAGAGGCAGCTGACATGTGTGCTTGCTAGGATTTACGAGTGGGGCGAGAGTGAATCTAGTTCCCTGCAAACTACGAAAACGGACGATTCATAGAAATTCCCTGCCAGTGTGGTCTGTTTCAAGGGACATAGCTCTGCACAATGGAATGACTGGGCAAACGCAGTTAGTTCCCTTACAACATGATACTTGCAATACAAACCCAAGTTCGATGTTCCCTGTTTGTGCCAGAGAAGATACCGTTTGACATTAATGCCTTCTCTCCTCATAGCGCTGCTTCTCCCGCTACTCCCACATCCCACCCCTTCTGCCTTTCTACCTCTGTCCTTCGTCCCCTACTCGAATTCAAGGCCACTTGAGATGGAACGTCACATTTCAATGTAACATGCTGAGTTATTAGTGTCAGGTATCACGGTGGAAGTTTTCAGTGCACAAACCGGGCCATTCTGTCTTTTTGTTTAGCTGTATTTCTAAATTTATAAGTAATGCAGTGCTCAGCAAGTTTCACGAGCTGTATTAGCAGTGTGACAGATGGTGTTTACACGGTGTAGAGCGCGTCGACATTAAAAAGAGCCAGAACTCGAACTGTGTGTAGAAAAGACATAGAAATGCAACGTGACGAAGTACCACCCATTCACAATGTGACAATACAAGAATACCAATGCAGTTTAACTGTCCTACCTATGTCTAAGATCTGCAACACAGTCGTCACACGCACAGGGGTTTACCATCTGGAAGAGCAGCTCCTGTAAACATGAACCAAGGGAGATGATTCAAATAACATCCGAGCCGACTGTGCGAACAAATTTTTCGCTTTGGTCTGACAATGAAAATAAAATACATTATAATATAATACAAAATAATGTTGTTAATACGATAGTACAGTTTAAGCAAAGCCAATTGCACTTTTATTCAGATTCTTGAAAAGAATAAATATTTTACATGTTGTTAATGCAACTAGCCCTGCTTTTAACAAATTTTCTTTACAATATTGTGGAATAACAACTGGCTGTGGTAAGAGTTTTACAACAATTCATTACATTAATTTTGTATCTGCCTACAAAGGCAGTATATATAAATAAAAACATGGTGCCCATATCATTATCTTCTTACAAAAGCGGAGTATTGTGAATGAAAACGTGGTGCCCATATCACTAATCTGATATGCCTACAAAGGCAGATTATTGTGAATGAAAACATGCTGCCTATATCACTAGTCTGATGAAAGCGAGTGAGTCCTGGACGTAAACTATTTTCAATGGGGTTGTCGTAAGTCAGTACAATAAACAATGGGTGGCAAAGACTCATAATCCGTGGTACAAAACTTGCCTAGAATGACACTCTGAATTCAAACCATGAGCTAATCCGAAGACGGTACGTGCCGCTAAAGGACAGCGGGTAGACCTTCTGATCCAGCACAGAAGACGACCAGACACGTATGCATTATGCCTATCGTGGACATAAATTATCGATTTGTTTATTACAGGTAATTCGTACGGTTGTGTATGAAATGCAAAGAAAGACGGTAACGATCGCAAAGATGTAAGCCTGGCAAACAAAGTCTGTGCCTAGCGAACCCAACCGTGCGCCGTCCGTCCGGGAGAGAAAAGCCTGTTCAGGTTTATCAGCTTGGTGACGACGGTCGAAGCCGTGCGCCCGGCCAGACCGGTCTGATTAGAGCCGTGATTTTGACGGTCGTGCAAATCGAACCTCTCCCCTCATGTTTTCACGCTTGTCATGCTTCTCTTCAACGACGAGAAACTGGCCGCCGGCTTTCATTCATTTTCACAAAAAAAAATCACCATAAACATGCCAACAGAGATTATATCCAATACGATTCAATATTAAATGAGCTGTATGGACGTTGTGTGAGAGCGAAGGCAAGAAAGATTGGGAATAATCATAGTCATACTCTTTCAAAATTTTACCAATTACTGCATTTTGGTTTACCAAATCCAGAACAAGAAACAGTCTTAACAACAAGCCCAAAAAGTTATTAAATAAATGATATTTATACACTTCTACACTATAAACCGTTACTATATGCTGACTTGATCAGACGCGGGCGTGTGTGTGGATGTGGGGTGGTGGTGGTGGTGCGAGAAAGTGGGTGTGGGTGTATGTGTGTGTCTGTATGTGCGTGTGTGTGTGTGTGTGTCTTACATTTTCAGTAATGTCACTTCTATTCACGGCTTTAACTGTTCGCAATTAAATATTCAATGTTAATAATTTCAACACACATCACATCATACATCAAAAATCACTCAATTCAATCTTTCGGTGCCTAGAATCAATGTTTGAAATTGAACTAATAATAAATGTGTGAAATTATCTGGATGATATCAATTGGAAAGCAAATTCTGTGCAACACATCTGTAAAGTATAACTTTGTACACACACATCCATCTCTCCATCTCCCCCCCCCCCCCCCCCCCCCCCCCCACACACACACATCTATATAGTATCTGCATATATATATATATATATATATATATATATATATATATATATATATATATATATATATGTATGTATGTATGTATATGATCAGATGCACAGAAAAACGGCGTGTCGTGTGTTCAGCGTTTCTTCTTTTTTTTTCCCTCTAACTCCGCCACAACATCAATTTTTGCTTTCTCGTGAGCGCCTTTTCACATCGCGATACAAATAAAATTCGTGTGAGGCAGCCCGTCTCCGTCCGGTCTACTACGCACGCTTCCAAGGACCCGAACAGTGATTCAGTAATACGGGTTGTGTTAGTGAATATTTTTCCTTGTCTGTCTCTGTGAATACCTTAATTATAAGCTCATAATGTAGTAATGGCAGTGTTCAGGAAGGTTTTTGGACGGTATGACAAGTTACGCTTACAAGGTTAGTGCGTGTCGACGTTGAGCGAGCCAGAATTGTAATAGGCCTAAATGCAACGTGACGAAGTACTGCATATTCAGAATGTGACAGAAAAAATACCAATGCAGCAAAAAAAAAAAAAAAAAAAAAAAAAAAAGGCCTTCTTTATATAAGAGACGTCACAAAGCAGTCTACTTTAGAAATTTTTGATAATTTGTTAAAAACAGGTCTACATGTCATATGACTTCAGTATGGTATTCATTTTTAAAAAAAAATTCGCCGGAAAGAATTTAATAGATAAAAAACGACTTTTGCACACCTGTTCAAACCCCGCGCGGTAGACCAAAAACCGTGACGTCACTTGATGGATGGAGTGGCCGTCAGCCGCGACCTACACATGGGGTGGCAGATCTTGTGCTGTAGGCGAGTGCAGCAGCTGAGCGGGAGACGGAGATTTTTTGCACACATTTCCATCTGATCCAGATACTCGAAAGAAGTGGATTAGGCTCGTGCAAACATGCCGGGCCAACTTCGGACCTTCCTTCGGCACACCAACCAAGAACTCGGCCGTGTGTGTCTTCTTCACTTTGAGTCTGATTGCTGCCCTGCCAGCTGTGCGCTGCTAGGTAGCTTTCAGATGAAAAGAAAAAGAATTTTACTTCAGGTGCTGTGCCCACAATCCAAAAACCGCGCCGCTTAGCAGTTACAACCAAGGAGATTTGATAGGTGATCTAACCTTCTTGGTTACAACTAAGTTTTCAACAGTTATTACCTCAACAGCCACAGTATCAAACTGCCAGTCTGCATCAGCAACATGTATCACGACGACAGCAGCTCTGACAGCACCAGTGTGCTCAACGAGTGTACTGAAAGGTGTGAACAGAGAGAGAGGAGCTTATCAGAAAAGGGAACGCCAAAGAGTAAGTCCTTGTTTTATTGAACAGTATCACATGTGTACAGTGTAGTGTGTACATAGTTGATGGGACATGCAATATTCAGCTAAAGTAGCAAAGGGATATTCAGCTAAAGTAGCAAAACTATAGGTACTTCAAATTAATCAGAACAATCATGTGTTACATTTCACACAGTAGTGTATCATTGAATCAAATAGCTATGCAGTGTTAAAAACAGATATGATCTAACATCATGTGCCCTTGTCGTGTTTGTGGTAATGATGTGATGTGGTGTGGTGAGCATGACAGTTTGCCAGGGGGAAAGTTGTGTACATGCCAATGTGTGTGCTAAGTGCTGTGTGTGTGTGTGTGTGTGTGTTGACTTGCATGTTACATTGAATATGTGTTAAAAATTGTATTAGTACTGCTATCATTAATAGGAAATTTGTGGAGTTTAGATGTTGCCATTGTGTTAAAAAGATTAAAAGACAAAAGATACTGCATTTGAATCTTTTTCCCTTGTTATTGATGTTGTAATATGACCTCACCTAATGTTATAGAACGCTTTTATGTAGTTTTCTATCGCTAGTATTAAGATTTTTTTTCCATCGACTTCCATGGCAGTAAATTCCAGAAGGTTAACTTTGTTGTTTCTGTTGTTGCATTGATATTCTGAAAGTGTGATGCCTATTTTAAATTATATCTTTGGTGCAGATGATCAACAACCTGCTCTGTTTTCATTATGATACATAGTGGCAGTATTTCTCTACTGAATTTTAAGCAGTTCTCTTTAACTGATACCTCTGAACCCTGCAGGGCTGCAAGTGTAAATGTAAAATATAAATGTAAAACAGTTAACAATTTCAGATGATTGCTGAGATATGTCTGAGGCATGTGAGGAGATAGCACTACCTGATGCAGAAGAATGTTGTGTGGATGATCATTCGCATGATCATCATGATGTGGCACATGTAAATTACCAGTTGTCAAACAGATGGCAATTGGCAGCATAATGTGTGTGTGTGTGGTGTGTGTGTGTGTGTGTGTGTGTGTGCACATGCATTTGTTTAGCAAGGGTTTCTTCATTCTTTGCTAAAGAAGAATGTCTTATGTATGTGTTTGTACTTCATCAGCTCATGTGAAGTGAAAAATATCATTCACTTCTTTATTTGCTTTGAAACCTGTAATTGCCTCCAGAAACACAAGTCTGTGACACAGTGTAGCGGGTAGTATGTCGAAGACTTCAGTTAAACAGAACTTTATGTCTGACAGAGTAGAAATATTTATGTATAAACTTGTGCACTGGAACTGGGAAGGAGGGTGGATGGGTGGGTGGGGAAGAGTTTTTCTTTTTTTTGTTTGTATACAGAATGTGCCATGTGGACTCGTTGCATGCATGGATTCCCACATATAATGTCAGAAAATAGATCGATATAAACTTTAGGGCAACCATACACCATGTGCGATAAAGTAATAGCTAAAAAGATTGCATGCATGTATTCACTCAAATATGTTACATATGAACTTAGATTGCATGCATGTTTTAAAAACAAATATGTTACCAATGAACTTTAGGGCAATGATACACCATGTGTGATCAAGTAATAGCTGAAAAGATTTCTTGAAGACTGTGCAAAAGCTTGATGCTGATTGTGTGAATTGTAACAATTTCAGAAAGGTACTGTGGGGAGGAAAACCAAAAAAGTTCAGGTTCACCCGCAAACTGCAATGAAAGGTGAAAAGGTGTGTCTGGATTTCCCTTCGCCATGATCACGCTGTAATCTTGGGTCATTTCATTCATTTGGAGAGGAACACTTTCTCTTTTTCTGTGTGTGGTGTGTGACTTTATTTATTTTTCATGATGTTTCTGTGGGTTTGTTTTTTTTTTCTATTTTATGTGCAGGTGTGTGTTGTTTGTAGATAGGGGACAGAGGTGTATATTTTCATTGTCGTTTCCTCTGAAAAATATTTGCAGAAACCTATATAAATGGGAAAGTTGTAACACTTGCATTGTTTGTTTGCACCAGGTGTACAATGTACATTGCAAGGCACACCTTCTCTGTGAACACGGGCAACTCAGTGTGACCTGACATTGGACGAGTCATACAATGCTGAACCTCTTCACCTGACTGAGCAAGAGCTACCGAGTGATATTGTTGAGTCTGATGAAGAGGAAATGGAGCAAGAGGAGTATGTTCCCCCAGAAAGTGACACAAGTGAAGAAGTCATTGAAGTTGAAAGGTCAGTTCACAGTTCTTTCCCTTTTGTGGTGGTGATGGTTGGTTTCCTTTTGTGTTGTGTCAGTGTTTAAAAATGACTACAGAAATCTGAATTTGGCATTACAATGCCATTGTCGGGTCCAGTATTCAGCCTTCGTGAGTCCTTATTTGTATTGTTTCTCTTGTTGACAGAATCCGACATATAACTGTGTTCCCAAACTAAGTGCATTTTCTTTCTGTCTTGCAAGAACCACACAGCATCAACTGAATCCCGAAGCATCAAAGCACATTGTCTTCGAAGACAATTTCATGCAGCTGTTCAGAAACTGCCATCAGTGTGGAAAACCAGCCACTCTGGTATTCTGCATAAAGGGGTCCATGGTCTGCGTCAGTCAGGAATGTCCACACTGCCTGATGTCTTTGACATGGGACAGCCAGCCTCTCATCAGGGACATGCCAGCTGGCAACCTCCTGATGTCTGCATCGATTTTGTTTTCAGGTAATGTACTGCTTTATATGTGGTTGTACACATGTCAGGGGTGATGAAAGGCTTTTTTTCCAAGTGACACTGTGTGCTAGGATTACAGTAAAACCGTGTAGTCAAACAAAGACTCTTGTTGCTATGGTTTGATTTATGTACTGCAGTGTGCACACACACACACACACACACACACACACACACACACACACACACGCACAGGGGCCTTGGAATTTTGACTGTTTTTAGTCATTACACTTTGCTGCTCTTTCTAAAGTCGTAATTTATGCAGCAACGTAAATGCACATTTCATTTGTACACACAAAATTTGCACAGCAGTGAGTGGGATTATTTGCACATTTCATTTGTACATACAATTTTGCACAGCAGTGAGTGGGATTATGTTCCCCTTGTGTGTTCTTGTGTGTTTATATGTGCATGATGTGTGCATGTCTTTCAACAGGTTCTCTGCCAAGGAAGGCCCCAAGACTCCTGCAACATATGGGTGTTGCCGCCATATCTGACAACACCTTTTTTTTCCCCATCAGAATGCCTTTCTGTCACCTGCTGTGAAAGCAGAATGACACAGCTGGCAGGCACACTACCTGGACAGAGCAAAACAGTCTGGTCAAGATCTTACCCTCAGAGGTGATGGGAGAGCTGACTCTCCTGGCCACTGTGCTAAGTATGGCACATACACCTTACTTGACCTCGACTTCATGAAAGTTGTTGACGTTCGGTTGGTCCAGGTGTGTACATATCTACTTTTTTTTTTCTGAGGTGGGAGTGTGGAGGGAGAGGGGAAGGGAAGGTGGAGTGGGGGGATGAACATGCATATACTATTTATTTTAACAAGGTAACCATGATATGGCCCCATATAGAAGCTGAATCATTGACAAGACATGAAAACACAGGAAAATGAAAATGTTCAAGGCTTTGAATGTCTCAAAAATGGGGAAAACAAATCAAGAATTACAGAAACACTGGTCAAGACTGTTTTTGCTATAATGTGTGTGCATGTGGTTTTCTTTAAAGAGCAATGAGGTGGGAAACCGCTGCCATATGGAGAAGGAAGGCCTGGTGCGAGCTGTGGATTTTTTGGAAAGGGAAAGACTCAATATAAGCGACATCATCATCACCGACTGGCACACCATGATTGTGAAACACATTTGTGAGAACATGAAGCTCACAAGACGTTCCACTGACGTGTGGCATGTGGAAAAAGGTTAGAACAAAGTCTGTAATTTCCCATACTTCTGGTACTTCACATTAAACGTTTAGTTTCAGTGTCATGCATAAAACTTGCTATAAATTTTATGCATCAAACATAACTTGAAAAATCAAAAGAGGCATTAATATAACATAGTCATTTTATTTCATGTATGCCCAGTTTCATTGTTTTTGAAAGTGTTCCCTATCTTTACTGTTCTCGGAACAAGTTTTAAATGTTTGAGGGAATACTATATTAAAGATGTCTATGTTAAAGAAATATGAGGCTGGTGCAAAGTTGTTTGGACTCTATAAAGCCTAGGCTGCATAATGTTTTTCATATCTCTAAGTAATACTCCACAGGAATGTATGAATATATACTATCCCAGTGACTTTTCCCAGCCATGTATCTGTCATTTTTACTTAAAAATATTGATCACATGCATTAGTTGCAAGCACCAAATGGATTTGATCTGCTGTGCTTTCCATGTACAAACCAGATGATTTATTGACTGATTTGACATTTTGTTGTGTAGGCCTAAAGAAAAAGCTCACAAAGCTTCCACACACCTCAAGCAGATGGACAGCTCATGTCAGACAAGTGGCTATCCTTGGCCAATCATATCCACAATAAACACAGACATGAAGAGCTTACTTCCTTCCCTGCCTGCCTGCATACCCCTCTTGAAGTTGGACAGAGGAAGAAGAAATGGATACAAGAAGGTGATTGCTACTACCTTAATTGGCAGGGTTCATACACATTCAAAACAAAAAATTCAAGGACTTTTAAAAAGACTTTTCATAGATTTCAATTGTAAATTTCCTGGACTGTAATACGGAAATTATAAGCCCTTGTCCACGCTTTGGTTGCTTCGTACAGTCATTTCAGTAAAATCCTGTCAGAGCAGATGATATGGAAGTGAAAACTTTGGGCAGTGACAAAAGGAACTTGATGTTAAATTCTCTATACTGATTTTCTTCATCAAAATCTTGATTTTCAAGCTACCTGGTATATTTGACAGCACTCTGGACTTATTCAGTCTTTAAAAAGGGGGTCTTACAATTCAAATTCTTTGAAGGACTGTCAAGGATTTGTATTAACCATGGAACACTGCACGCCTGAAAACAATATTGTGTCACATGCCACTCATAATTAAAAGCATACACTACACAAAGTACAAAAATGTTATCAGTACAGTCACTTTTGTCAATACTGTGCTAGATATTGAAAGTTTTATTCTTTTTTTTCAAAAGGCAGGTAGTTCATTATTCTTCATGTTTGCCTTCTGTTGCATGTTGTTGATGTGTATTTCAGGAACCAAGCTATTTGTGAAGCTGTTAGAAATACTGCAGTCAAGGAGATAAACCCAATATTTCGAATGCTGTCGACTAGACCACAGACAGCAGCAAGAGGCATTCCATTCTGTCCTGAAACACCTCGCCCCCAAGAGGAGTGGATTTTCATGTGAAGGAATGCGCCACAGGTATTCTTTTTTTTTCTTTACTGGCAAAGGCATTTACCTCCTATAATCAAACATTTTCCATTGCTATCCTTTTACATTTATTCATGATGTGTTTGTCATTTAGGATTTGCTGTTCTGAAATGCCCTGTGATCAATCAGAACACGCACCACAGTTCCAAGTATCAAAAAGACTCCGGTTCTGTGACCTTTCATGCCCTTGTTTAGTGTCTCCTCATGACGACTTGATTATTTGATATGGCATCTCCATGTAGACTGCCAGTGCCAGTTCTGCATCTGGACAAGGCAGGGTGTGGTTGTGGACAGCACTCCGGGAAGAGGGCATGGGGTAATGGCACAGAAAGTGAGAGAAAAAAAAAATTGTTGACACTATAATTAATCTGATTTTTTTCCATTACGGATTACAGTCTTTTTAAATGTTACAAATCACTTCCTGATGGATTATTTGATATACCTTTGCAGTTGCCTTAACATACATGTACATTTTGTGGTTTCCCCAAACAATTTTTTTGCTGTTTTTTTGCAGGAACATTTTGGCTGTCCTTCACTTCAGTGAAAATTTCGATAGAAAGCAAGCAACAGACAAGACAGGAAAGAAGCGGTACAACCTTGCTTTCAAGAAGTCAAAGACAGACTACTCCATCCAAAAAGTGAAAGAGGATCAGACCTTTGGTAAACATTTGTGTATTTTTTTCCACCCTGAAATTGTCTTTTATATATTGCTAACATTTGCATGTCATACAACAGCAAAATTTTACAGCAAATCCGAATAGAAATCCTACAAAAAGGCAAGCATATCACAGGTGTATACTATCATATTCTCTTTCAGAACCTGCTTTATGATATTGATATCATTTGCATCTAAACATTTTCTTGTTCGATACAATGACAGTTCTAAAACTTCTATTTTCTGCCTTCCATGTTATGTGATTTCCGCATAACCTTTTCCTCAATTATGTGTGTGTATTTTTCATCAAATAAGCCAAAGTGTATCTTGACAATTCATGAAAAAAAACAGTATCAACATGAAGTATTTTACCAAGTTGCACTTCATGGTTGTGTGACATACACTGAAAGAAATGAAGTGTGAATGACGTTGTATATATACACATCAGTCCGTATCCTTCTGTTTAAATTCCAGTATTCTTCAGTGAGCATATACTTTGTGTGCAGTCTATGTCGAGAGGTCGATTTAGCATGTGATTTCCTTGGCAACCACGAGAAGTAGCTCTGAAATGCTTCTGCTCCTCAAAGCACAACGAGAAACAGTGCCACTACCCCCACCCCTGTGTGCAGCATTCCAGAAAACCAGACAAGGATGATGCCATTCAAAACATAAAATCACGCTACACCAAGGGTGGCAAATAAGAAAGAGAGGAATACACATGATACTCTTTTCCTTGTTTTGAAATGACAGACTTTTTAGGCAGGCTGCGGCTGACTGTCTTCAAGACATTTCATTGTGTTAACAATTACTAGAATTCAGCCTGTAGTGTAAATAAGAAAACAGATCTTGTGGGACAGTTGCTATTGCAGTTTGAATTTTCCAGAATGGGTTTGCCATTTCATTACATGTGCAGTGCAAAGTAGTCTTCCCCTAATTTAAGTGGCAGCATAGGCATGTGTAAGCATATAATTATAAAGTTTAAGGCAGATACCATCCAAAGTTATCACTATCACTGTAAATCATGTGGTGTGTTCCAGTGAATTTAGGCAAATGTTTAACACAAGAGGAAAGAGAGACATGTCTCAGTACTTGTAGTAAGAGCAGACAGCTTTTGTGCTCATAATTTTTTGTTATTGAATGGTAGGCACAAAGATGTTTATCTTCATATAACTTACAATGCAGTTTTTAAGAAAGTGTCCTGTGTAGATATAAGTCACACATGAAAAGAATCATTATCTCAAGCAGTTCTTAGCAGTAGTAAAGAATTTGGTGTGTTTGGAAGGGTCACACATTTAGGGAATCAAACAACTTGAACTTGGTATCTCACAGTTGTTTCTAGCTGCCAACATCCAGGTAACCTGTGTACACTCCATCTGGACTTGGATAGGCCTTTCGAATTTGCGTGACGGCACAAGCAGGGAGGGTCACTCTGATGTCCTTTCCCAGCCAACCCCATGCAAACCGTGCCACATCCGATAGGAAACAGCGACTGCAATCATAGAAGAGTACAAAAGGAATGAGTTCACATGTTTATGCAAACATTTATGCTGTAGGTGGTATGGAGAAATTCATCACGAACATTCACACTGGTTAAAATCAAGGTTGGCAACATGTTCATTTCCTGATGTATGAGTGCGAATCCAATGGGAGTTGCAGAATTTTTTTTCTTTCTTTTTTTTTTTAAGTAATATTCATAAAAGATTTTGAAAGAATTTCTAATTCTTTGTATCAATGTATGCCATTTCTTAAGGTGCTTGCTTGCATGCTTTTCAAAGAAAATAAATGATGGGCAAAAGTGAGGCAGGCTGAAAAAGATGCACCATTGAATAACTCGGTGTCAGATTGTTTTGAGGTAGTTTTAAGTCAAAGGGCCCATGTAGCACTTGATGGAAATGGTGTCAAACATTCCTCAACAAGCTCTTAATAGATTCTGCCTTAATGTTTTGTTAAAAATTGTTTATGCTAAATGTGACACAAATCAAAACACGTTGTTTAATAATCATTTCATTAAGGATATAAACAAGGGCTTTATGCTATGACATAATTATTTTTTATCCCTCAAATGCTGTAATGTATGTACAAACCAGAAGACATCATGTACAGAACTGCTACTCTATACTGCACTACATATTTGTGATATAGCATTGATTCTACTGTACTAGTTCATAATACCATTTTTAGCTTAATCCTGTTTTGAACCTGTACCGCACTGGCTAACCTATTTCTGCGCTATCAGTACTGAACTGAAGACCACTTTCTGACTTGCACAATGCCATGGCAACAGTATATTTCATATTGCAAGCATACTTATTGTTTGCTGCAGCCAGCCAACTGCTGCACTTCACATCAGTTACTTTGGGCTTTCAAGAATTGAAGAAGAAAAAAAAAAACAGACGAAGAAGGGTTTGATCAGCTGGTAACAAGGCCTCTTGGCTGTTACGCCACTGTCATGTGTGGAGCTGTCGGCAAGCGTAAAACTTTGGGGATCGGAAGACAATATCCCCAAGCACTGACCCTAGGGCCAGTCTTTAGCCGATATTGAGCCAAGCCCATTCACTGTACCAGATGGTGGGGGTTGTGAGAGCGGTATTGAATACTTACAATGGGCTACTTCCAGTATTACAAGTTCATAGATTAATATGTAACTGTTAACTTGCTTATTCCCTTCTTGAATTGTCCGTTGATGTTGTTGGTTATACTAGGTGTAGCACGTCTGCAAGACATATCTGTCCAAACACACTGACTTAAAACCAGGGTGATGTGTGATACACTGGACACCGGCTTCATTCAGCAGCCTTGTCATTTCTGGTATCTCACTCCAACAACAGCACTTCCTTATGGTACCCATGGCTCACACTCCCCACAACTCCACCTTGAAGGGAAAAATATGTTGATTTGTAGACACACATACATAAAAAAATGACAAATGTTTCCATAAGAAACAAAATTACTTTTTACTATTTCATTATCATTTACACTTGTTTTAAACTCTTATGGGAAAAGCTACTGTGCAACAAGGATGAACTGATACATTGCTTCAATTTTCCCACAAATTAAAGTCAATACTGTTTGCCATCTTGCCATACAGTGCACTAATAAAGTGTGAACCATTCAACATGAACATTATTCTTCCTTCTGCAATCAGTAGCTGGTCCTGTTAATATGGCTTGCACAGTTGCAGTCCTGCCATTCACTGAATACAGTGAACAATTCAGCAAGATATAAATAAAATGATTTGATGGCCAAAGTAAGAAACAAATTCATACTAAGAATATTATATAGATTACACTTTTTTTTGTAATAGTAAGAAAATCAGCTAGCAACTAGTAAGTCACTGAGCAAGTAAATGAAAATTGATATAGAGCTGATCTGAATTCCTCCATCCATCATCATCATACCCATGTGTCTCACAAGAATGTCACTGAACAAATGGGTTATTACACAGCAAGCATACAAATCACAATCACATGTAAAATTGAGAAAAAAACTGTCATGAAATGATGAATACACTTACACTACAGTTAGTATGAATTATTACAGTGTTTGTTTTAACCAACACTGAAATACTTTCAGCCAACTTACATGCATGCCCAGGGGCAAAAGCATAAAATTAACATACTTTGAAAATATTCTCCAAGTCCAACAATGTGCAGAGATTACTCTACGCATACAGTAACGACTCGCAGCACACACTTGAATTTAATCACACACCACGATATTTGATAGCAACAACACTCAATAATATACTTTCTTAGCATGTATCACTTATTTTTTAAAAAAATCACTCCTTGAGAAATAAGTAATAACACAACTTTTCCCATTTCTTTAAATAGAAATGTTCCAGCGTAGTGATTAAAGACCATATCTAGTAATTGCAATTAAAACATTTATACACACCCCTAGTGCTACACACTTGCAAATTGTCACACAGACAATGACGCATGATGATTAGATACAACACATAACTTGCAAATAATTATTAAAAAAAAATTTTAAAAAGGAACGCTTAGATGAGCCTGCTTGCACTACTTCTAAATCTTTTTGGCTTGCCAACAACCACAGTCTAATTTAATCTGAAATCTATCCGTCCAAAAAAAAAAGTCAATATTAAAAAAAAATAGAAAAAGTTGTTCTACAGGGCAGGCAAAGGGCTATTTAAAGCCTATGCCATGATATGATGTATGACATGATATTAATAATAATGTAATTCTTAGCCTACTTCACTTACCACTGAGAGGAGACTAGACGACCGAGTCCGAAAACATCATCGTGATCATCTCCTTCTGCCACACTTTCTTCTTCAAATTATCATATCATATAATATATATATCGGGTTCAGGAACTAGTAGGCCTGTACTAGGCCTTTCTCCTGATTGAAACACTATTCACAATTTTGCCGGTTTCTTCAACTACACTTCACAGTTAGCGGGTGGGTGGAGTAGTGTGGGTGGCAAGATCACTACTCCAGTCTCACAGCAAATTTGTTGTCTGCCATATGTGAGTCAAGTCTGTTTTTGAAGGCCTGTGGTGATGAAGAAAATCCCGAATCCATTTCAACACAAACGAGTTAACACCGTATGACTTAAACTTCTGGAGTAGGCGGAGATGGGGCACACAGTCAAACGCATTGGAGAAATCTAAATAAATGTCATCCACTGAGATACCAGTATCTAGATACTCAGTCCACTTGTCCAGTGCTGCAAGCAAGTTACTAGTACAGGACCACTTCAATATGAAACTCAAATAGTATGGCTAATGGCTCTGCTAACTGTTCAGCTAGTTCCTTAAGAACACATGGGTGCAATCCATCAGGTCCAGGAGACTTAGAGGGATTTGAGTTCCTCAATTTCTTTAGCACTGTCTCTTTTGAAAAAGACCCTTCACTCAAAAAGTCACCTACATCTTTTTTCTCTGCCTCTGGTATATTGTCAGTCCATTCCCTGTGAAGATATTACCAAAAAAAAAAAAAAAAAAAAAAAGGAATTTAGAATGGCTGCTTTGCCTTTATTATCTGATACACGGTTGCCATGATCATCCAACAAGTCTCCAATACCCTCACTAACTTTGGTTTTTGACTTGGCATATGCAAAGAATGACTTGGGGGTTTTCTTTGCGTCCCTAGCCACATTCTTCTCATGGTTCCAATCGCCTTGCGGCAGGCACCCTTGGCCTGATTTCTCGCTTTAGAGTACTCCAAAAAGTCCTTGCCGTCACGCGTCTGGAGGTTCCGCTGGTATGCTTGTTTCTTCTTACGAATCTTACGCATAGTCTTGCCATTCCACCACACAGGTGTGCGTCTCTTCGTGGTTTTGCCAGTCTTTACATTTAGGTACACATTTTTCAACAGCAGCCTTTACAGTCCCAGGCTTCTGGTACGTTTTTGTCTCTAATCTGAGATACAAGATCATTCTCTTCTACACTCTTTTTCATGCTATCATAGTCGGCTTTTTTGTAGTGTAGCGCTCACTAGACTGTACAGAATCATATAATACGTAACACTTAAATGAAAAAGTTAAAATATGATGATGGCTTTTGCCTAGTGGGGCTTCATGCTTGAGATCAGTCGCCATCTCATCCTCAGAGGAGAACACCAGATCTACCAAAGTAGGTCTCTGATCACTTCGACAGTGTGTTGGCGACTTCACATGTTGAAAAAGATATTAGTGGAGTCCAGAAATGTAAAATAAGTCTCGAACATAGGATTAATTGCAAAAGTTTTGAATTTATGTTCAATAGTTTGAGTACTAGCACTGAAACAACATATGAAAAAAGTACATTGATAGGAATATCGGAAGGGGGTCTTCGTCGGTTTTTGACCAGGTGTAACCACTCCTACGATTCCCATCCCATGGAATGCCCCTGAACTTTCCAATGTTCTCAAGTTGTGGTCCACATTATCTGCAACAAACTGGATAAAAGTATTAGGACCTACACTGACAAGATCTGTGCCTTGGCTGGAAGCTGCGCGTTGTTTGAAGCGCTGAATTTCATGATATGATGAGCAGAATCGTAATTTGTTTAGAAGTTCAACCAAAGACCGGGATCCATGCAGATGATGCACTTGCACACCAAGCCCTGTTTGAAGGGGAGGTATAAAGAGTTTGATCTGATGGCATGCATGATGGCTTGACCAATGGAGGCTGTTTACAGTCCTTTTTTTTTTTTTATTCTGCATCATTGTTTGTAGAAACAAACGCAATGAAATCGGCAAATAATCAACGTTAGCTTCGACATCACTGACCTCTTCTCTCGTTGGGTACACCTCCTTTGAGTAATTCAGATCTTTGATATCGGTCAATAGGAGTTTGGCAGCGGTTTCAACAATTCTCATTTCTTCAGCTAAGAAATCCTTTTCTTTCTCAGTCTTCCAAAACTAATCTAAGATTTTCTCTGCAGTCATCCGGATTGTGACAACATTTGCTCTACCTTGAATGTTGGTAATAATGATGTCACTGCCCAAAGTTTTCAACAGCTTTTTTTTCATGTGGTCTTTGGAGTAAGGCTCTTCATCTCCGAGAAAGTCGCGCATTTTCTGGCACAGATCACCGACTGTTAATTGCTCATCATCATTTTCTTGTAAATAAGTGACTACTCTGGAAAAGGCTGCGAGTCGAACTTCATCCTCTGGCCGCCCTTTTTTGTTTTCTGCCTCTGCTGTAGCAGGCTGATAAGCTTGTGGAATGTTTCTTCCAGTTCTGAAATTAACATTGCATGTAAACAGCATCAGCAGCATGCAAGTCCTGCGCGTACTCAATCCGCCCCTTTACTGCTTGTGCCCATTTGTCTCCAGGTCCTCGTTGCAAACATGCAAGCTCTAAATTAGCTTGACAGCTGGCTGTACGGATTTGATACACTCAGACATCACCTTTCTTTGTGTGATTCTTCACAGATGTCCCACAGAGGAGACAGGTGCTGGAGAAGTCAAATTTTGTTTGTGAAGAGGGAAGAGTGGGTGTCTTTAAAGTGGATGACCCTGTTTTTTGTGCTTTTAAAATCGCGCTAAATGATCAATTCATTGCAGAACTCGTGTCGACAGATTTTGTGTAGGATCTGGCGAGGATAAAACAAACAAACAAAAAAAACCAGCCTAGTCTCCCCTCGCTTACGACTTGCTTTCCAAAGACCAGCAACACCTTTTTCTCTGTCTGGGTGACTGTCTGACTGATTACATAATATGCAAACGTCTGACTTTTCTGAAAAAATATGAAAAAAAAAAGGTTAATAAAAAGGGAAGAAGCATGCAGTTTTAGTTAAAATAAAAAGAAAGAAACAACAAAAAAAATAATAATAAAAAATAAAAAAAAAAACAGCTGACCACAAAACGAAAACAAACATGAAAAAAGGCAATGAAAAGAAAGAACAAGAAAAAAAAGATAGAAAAGACATCATACAAAAAAGGCATCATCCATGCAATTTAAGTACAAAACCATACGCTCTAACTCATTTCAATATTAAAAAAGGAAGAGACTGAGAAAAAAAATGTGTTAAAAGCAAAACAAAAAGACACACACACACACACACTGCTGAGATTCGAACATGTGCCCAAAGTGATTCCAATGTGAAAAAAAAAAAAAAAAAGACGGTTTTACGTCACCGCCAAACTACGTAAAAAAATGTAGATGAATCTTTGTATAGAGAAGCATACGTCGAAGAAAAAAAAGCGAAGCTGCAGTGATCGGTTCACGTTGTATCTGTGCGAAATTTAACTAGTCTTGAAATACACATACATTTTTCAATATTCTACTTTTCTGAGAGTAATAATACTTTACAGAGAGTAATAATACTTTACAAAATCAGCAGAGAGAGAGAGAGAGCACGTGCCGCTGAGTCTAGCCGGCTCTGAAAAAAAAGGTCCCAGTTTGTCAACGATCGCGTTAATAATTCATAATCTCAAGGAAAA
>JADBJO010006283.1:136441-137837 GCA_016801955.1 Conus betulinus | reverse complement strand
TGTATTGTAAACATCATACCCTTCCTCTACCCCTCCCCCCACCCCACCCCACCACCCCCTTTTTTTTCACACCTGCCCTGTGCCCTCCTACCTCTTTCTGTCTGTATGTCTGCTTACATTCTACCTCCCCTCCTTCTCCACCCCACCCCCTCTCTCTCCTCCATTTTGTGAGTATTGCTGCTGATCTTGTCACTCTTTTTGTTAGAGAGGTGTGTGTGTGTGTGTGTGTGTGTGTGTGTGTGTGTGTGTGTGTGCAGTGATTCTTGATCTAGCGGCCCAAGATCCCTACACGTACAGCGTGATCCACACCGACATAGTTCAAGACTTCGTCTTTGCGCCTCGTTTCATTAGTTCTGTAGTTTTCGAGGAATCTCACTGAGATCGCACACAAACATGGTAAGACTTATTTTTCAGCTTTCCGTCAAGTTTGCTAGAAATCAAGACGGTAGGATGAACGTAATATTGCTAAACCTATCCTGAATCCGCCCTGGATCTGGCTCCGCCCCACAGATCCGAACCAACTTTATTCGGGTTTGAGCTTGGGCCACATTGCGTCTTACCACCAAGTTTCGTTAAAATCAGTTCAGTAGTTTGAACGTAATCTTGCTTACAGACAGACAAACAAAGCAAAGGACACTGGTTACCTCCTTACTGAAGAAGATGTTGAAAGAATGAGGAAAAGGGAATGTGGTGGTGCGGTGGTTAGTGTGACAGGTTGTGGACTAGGAAAGTCGGGGTTCATTACCCGTCAGAAGAAGAGACATGCGCTGTGGAGAGCTCTAGCCCAAAGTAGTTGAGTTTTGCTCAAAGACACGAATCAGGAAGCCGTTTTTCTTCCATTTCATCGAGGCGTGTCTGAAACGGTTGCTTAAATTCTCTGAGCAGCACCGCAGGCGACTGTATTTCCCAGGCCTGGGCGACCTCAGGTTGTTTTATAACGAGAGGAAGTTTAGAGCTCAGTCCTGTCATGTAACCGGCATGAAATTCTAAAGTGCAAAAAAGGAAACCCAGTTTTTCAAAAGACCACTTCGTTTCTTATAAATGATTCCCACGCACGAATGACCCGCGTGCGCCCACATAGCTGCTATCACTCGGCAGAAAAGTCAGCCCCCAAACCTATTTCCTGACTCTTTCACAGTGTACCCTGGAAGATAACTTCATCACAGCGAAGTGCTTGGCAGCTGAGGCTATTGGTCTGTTTGTTGTTTCAAGTTCTGCACGGTAAGCGAGTTTTCTTATAGTTGTGTTGTTGACTTCGTTTTCAACTGCTAATTTAGTTGACTCGAAGCTTGTAGTCTATTCAAATAGCTGTTACATGCACGTTTTGTGCTGTTGTTTTATTTATGAATTTCCCAACAGACATGGTGGAGCGAATCATGGACGGAATAAAAAGTGG
>JADBJO010006283.1:118941-123941 GCA_016801955.1 Conus betulinus | reverse complement strand
TGTGTGTGTGTGTGTGTGTGTGTGTGTGTGTGTGTGTGTGTGCGCGCGCGCGCGCGCGCGCGTTCTCTCACGCGCATACATTCACATGTGCGTAAGTGTGAGTGTACCACATTTACTCGCTAATTTCCCTGCTTTCCAGATGACGAAAGAAGCAAAAACCTTCTCCCCCTGCCGAGGGTCCTGACGTTGTTGCTGACTGTGACGTCATCATGCCACGGTTTCACGGTGATCGATCTGACGCATCAGCTGAAGAAGGGGAGAGCATCACATGGCCCGTCAACCCCAGATACAATTTCAGCATCCTCACTCGCGGACACACCCCTCTTTACAATAATGCGTGGTATGGACCATTGCTTTCCATTTCTGTGTTTGCTGATCTTTGATCTGCGGTCCCTGTGAAAGTGTATTCGTTCTAATGATTGCTCATTTCTATATTCAGTTTCAGCATCAGCTTATTACAGGTCACAAGCATGAGGCGGTTATTACCGCTGCTGACTAGTCATGTCACTTATAGAGTGGTTTCCCAAAAACGTTGACTGGAAGGCTGCGTGTGATGTCAGATATGTACCTAACCAAGAACGGTTTCCCAGTAACGTTAACTGGAAGGCTACGTTCGATGTCGTATGCGTACGTAACCTGAAATGGTTTTCCATCGACGTTAGCTTTGAATGGTAAGGCTATGTGGGATGTCGGAGATGTATCTAACCTTGAATGGTTTTTCAGTAGCGTTAACTTTGAATGGTAAGGTTGTGTGTGATGTGTCAGAAATGTATCTAGCCTTGAACGATTAATAACGTGTTTTTCTTCTTAGCTGCCGCTTCAATACGGATTGACAACCATCAAATCACACAAATGGTTTCAAACAGACACATACACACACACACACACACACACACACACACACACACACACACACACACACACACACACACACACACATACACGCGCGCGCGCGCGTGCGCGCGCGCGCACGTCTCTTCACACTGAAAAAAATTTTCATTTGATTTTAAATCTTCACAATGAGTAATCCTACAAAAAAAAAATGTCTCTTCAGAATACAGGTTATCAAGACACGGTTTACAATTTACATTTCTCAATATAATGAACTGACCACTGGTGGCTTCAATTCAGGCCAATGCATTATCTGCCTATGCCTACGACCTGTCGGCTCTTTGGGCCACACACCACTGCAGTGAAATGAAATAATTCCTAACTTGGAAAATTGTTGAGACTTTCTGCCACACACCGCTAAAGTGAAATAACTAACATTCCGACCCTGTACAGTTTGTCCATTCCTTCGGGCACGTACTGCCATGTCAAATAAATAGATTCCAAAGCTTGGGTAATTTCACTTCAAAATTTTTTTCAGTGACAGTCCAGTGGTTTCCTCCCCTAAGTTACTGCTGCAGTTTCCATCAGTATCTCCCAGCTGAAGGTATGGCATTTAAAACGGGTAGCTCGTTCCTCTCCAAAACAAAGAAATCGGCTGAACCTCAGCCTCTATGTCCATAACACGTCCCACCCGGATCGGTCAGTGTGCTACTTTGGGGCTGACAGAAGCAAAAGTAGACCAGGTCAAAAAATAGGCTTGAAATTCCATTTGACTTTAGAGCAACAATAGACATTTCTTTTTTATCTTTTCTCTCATTTTTTCACTTTATCTTCCCCCCCCCCCCCCCTTCTTCTTTAATACTGCCAAACATTCACATGAGGCAGGGGTTAGCATCGGAAGTCGCTGTCATCTTTGTTTGCTTCAAATATGTTGGTGAAAAATCGTCAATGGATTTCAAAAAGACTGAAATGAAAACAAATAGCGGAAAGATTTTCAACATCGGCAACCTAACATTACAGTTTGCTGATGATCCAGGTTACCAACCATTATGTCCATTGATCCCATAGTTTACAGTGGCATGACAGCCAGGACAGTTCTGGGACAACTCTCTCCAGCAGGTGTCCTCACCGAAGAAGTGTTTTTCAATCGCGGTGACCACTTCTCAGCTCATCGGCTGCTCGGGAAACAATACACGATCTCTTTTTTTCAAGATGACTGTTTCATCTATCTGGTTCAGCTAAAGGTTCACATTCTGACCCGCTCCCTGTGCTAAATTCTGGCCCTGGTATGCCCCTCCTCCCCCCCCCCCCCTGCCCCTACATGCAGTCTTCTAAGCTGTAAACAACACGAAACTGAACCATCTGACTGTAGACCGATACATTTGAAAAATGCCCTGTATAAGCTGTAAACCACACGAAACTGAACAATCTGACTGTAGACCGATACATTTGAAAAGTGCCCTGTGTATTTAGAATGGCAAACGATGTTCTGTTAGGACCTAATGATGAAAACTTCGGTAGATTTAGTCTTAAACAGGTCATGATTAATCTGTCTGTCTGTCTGTCTGTCTATCTGTCTATCTGTTTTAAATCAAAATGAGAGTTTTTTACAGCAGGAAACTTTCGTCTTCATTAGGCGTTGGTTAATGTCACCTTTTTCTCGGTTGCTCTTTACCCCTAATGTCTCAGCAGTTTCTGTTCTCCTCCTTTGTCTCCCAGCTTTTTATGTGTCTTTCTTTTTTTTTTCTCCGTCTGTCTGTTCTTTTAAGGTTTCTGTTTTGGGGGGCTGTGTCTCATATGAACTTTGTCCTCTCACCGAGTTCACAGTACCTGCTGTCTTCCTTATTTGTTGCCAAGGCTTGAAAACAACGAGTTCGAGATAGCGGAACACACGGGCACCCACATGGACGCCCCATCCCACGTGAGGAGGACCGAAGGAGGGTGGCGCATGCATCAGATCCCGGCCGACAGGCTGGTGGGACCGGGTGTGATGGTGGACGTCAGAGAGAAGGTGAAGGGCAACCCCGTGTACAGTGCCACAGTGGATGATCTGAAGAAGGTAAGATGGTGTTGATGGCACGGTGTTGCTTTTGTGCTCTCTCTCTCTCTTTCTCTCTCTCTCTCTCTCTCTCACTCTCTCTCTCTCTCTCTCTCTCTCTCTCTCTCTCTCTCTCTCTCTCTCTCTCTCTCTCTCTCTCTCTCTCTCTCTCTCTCAACATTTTTCTCCGTAATCATCAATCAGTTATCAGATCAATTGTCGGTAGAAGGGAAAACATGGTATACAACTTTGTCCCGGTCTTGTGGAACTCTTCATTCTGATGTTTGCAGATGATCTTGCACTACTGTCAAGTTCGCCATCTGGCTTACAGAACCAGATTCACTGTTTAGTTAAGACCTGTTCTGATCTCAAACTTGAAATAAATTGTGACAAAACTAAAGTGATGGTTTTTAGGAAGGGTGGGGTTCCTTGGGAGACATGAGAAATGGTATGTTGGAACAGAACAACTCGAAGTCGTCAACAGCTATATGTATCTTGGCTTTACTTTCACAACTACTATGAGCGCTTATCAAGCAGGAAAACGTTTAGCGATCAAAGGTAAACGAGTAACTACCGACATTATCCGATCTCTGAGAGACGAATCGATAGCATGACGAGAGAAACGTTTTTCAAACTGTTTCGACACAGTGGTTCAGCCGACTCTTCTATACGCTCCAGAAGTCTGGGGACCGTTGCAGGACAGTAATCAGGTAGAAAAGGTCCATTTGTATGCTTGCAAAAAGTTCTTGAATGTGCCTGTGCGCACACCATCACTCATGGTCTACGGTGAACTAGGACGGTATCCCCTTCAAGTGAACTGTTGTAACAGAGCTGTGAAATACTGGCTACGTATCATAAGATGGACACAGATCGCCTGCCCAAGCAAGCTTACGACCTTCTAATTAGGCTAGATAACCAACGGAAAATTAACTGGGTTACAAAAACTAGAATACTTTTACAGACATTGGGTTTCACTTTCGTTTGGCTTAACCAAAGTGTGGAAAATGATTTAATGTTTCTGTCTGTTTTTAAACAAAGAATTACAGATGTAGCAAGACAAGAGTGGTTTGCAGACATAAGCGACAGTAGACGTTTCACCTTGTATACATCATTCAAAACAATGCTTGTACCAGACAATTATTTTTCTGAAGTTAAGATAAAGTGCTTCAGAGAATCCTTGACGAGGTTCAGATTAGGGATGAGCGACATAAACACTCACAGAAATCGTTTCATGCCGGATACTTCTGCGGGAATGAATGACTGTCCTTCTGTGCAGATGAACTAGAGGATGAAAAACACGTTTTGTTTGATTGTCCTCAGTACAACAATATTCGCCCCAATATTTTCAAAACTATTCCACCTCATTTCGAAAACCAGTATCTGATAGAAACTTTAACATGTGAAGATGCTAACGTTACTCGTCGGCTTGCTTGGTTTTTGTACAAATGTTTTGAAATAAGAAAAAAGAGCCAACTGCTAAAGGCTTCATAGTGATGTGTTAAAAAATCTCCAGAAGTTATCAGATGAATGTCTACGAAAATATGCATATATGAAAAACAAATAAGTTTTTGTCCGTCCGCACCTATGCCTGTAAGATTTTGTCAGATTCTTATTTTCAGTATGATTTCTTCCCTCTTGAAATGATTTGTAACGTCACTCACCCTGTGACAGAGGCCATCGTGCCATAAGGCATTAAATGTTCGAGTTCGAGTTCTCTCTCTCTCTCTCTCTCTCTCTCTCTCTCTCTCTCTCTCTCTCTCTCTCTCTCTCTGTGTGTGTGTGTGTGTGTGTGTGTGTGTGTGTGTGTGTGTGTGTGTGTGTGTGTGTGTGTGTGTGTGTGTGACATACTGTATAACATCCACGATTTAAAGGATAAGAATGATATGAAAGAAAAAAAAAAAAAAAATCGAAGTGACACCGGAAGTCAGGTATAAAATCCTCTGTCTGTTTGCCCCTGTGTGTGTGTGTGTGTGTGTGTGTGTGTGTGTGTGTGTGTATGTGTGTGTGTGTGTGTGTGTGTGTGTGTGTGTGTGTGTGTGTGTGTGTATGTACGTGCTTGCGTGTGTGTGTGTGTGTGTGTGTGTGTGTGTGTGTGTGTGTGTGTCCGAGTCTGTATGTGTGTGTGTGTGTG
>JADBJO010006283.1:101441-103941 GCA_016801955.1 Conus betulinus | reverse complement strand
GTATACTACTCCAAGCCTAGAAGGAGTTAACACAGTAATGTTAAGGCAATTGTAAAACCAATCTCTGAGCTTCAGGCTCTGCAGTACGTCATGTCGAACTCTAAATGAATACAGCTGATGTACATATTACCTGTCAATCACGCACTTCCGTCCGAATCAGGACTTTATCTTCTGTCTTCTCCTTGTTAAAATACACTTCAACTGCCTGTTTACAAGAAATTTGTAGTATGAAGCATCCATTTACAAAGCGTACAAACTCACGTCTGTGCACGTGTTGAAAGCCTCCTGCCCAACTACATTGGCACCCCGTCATCATCATTAAAAAAAAAACAATCTGAGATACTCTGGACACAATGCTCGAATCCAAAGCGTGCCATGGATACTGCAGATCGGTTCTGTTCTACACATTCGTCAGCCAGACTGTCTGTTCCCAGCGCCAAACTGGCATCTTGTTTATTAGTCACAGACAGCGGAAAATTTAGCCACCTCCATTTGCAGGTAACCTCTTCAGGTACAGAAAATGGTACTAAATTTGTTTTTGTTTGTTTTTGTTTGTTTGTTTGTTTTGTTTTTCTTGTTCGTTTCACAGTGCGGTGACCGCACGCTGAAATTGAAATAAGAGCAAAAAGCAGAACTACTGCGCGACCAAACGAAGGTACAAAACAGATTACAACAACAACAACAACAACACACACACACACACACAACACACACACACACACACACACGCACACGCAACGCGTTTCGGCCGATTAGGTCTTCTTCAAACATGATAGATAGCACTTAAATCAATGAAAACGAAAGAGGAACAGGCAGTCAAGTATTTCTTCTCCGATCTGGATGCAGAATTTGGTCTTGGGTGAACAACTAAAACTGCGGAAAATTACGTTGAAGTGGGAAGATAATAATAGTAATGAGAATAATAATGATTATATATAATGATAATATAGTAACAGTAACAATAACAGCAACAAAAGCAACAACAATAATATAACAATGATGATGATGTGATGATGATGATGATGATGATGATGATGATGATGATGTTGTTGATGATAATAGAGTGGTAGTAGTAATAATAATATTAATGATAATAACAATAACAATAATATTGATAATGATAACAATAATGATGATAAAGATGATGACGATGGTAATGATAATGATATAGTAATAATAATGGTAACAACAATAACAATAATAATAATAATAATTATTATACTGCTACTGCTGCTGCTGCTGCTGCAGTAGTAATAGTAGTAACAGCAGTAGTAGTCTTAGCAGAAGTGGCGGTAGCAGTAGTAGTAGTGGTGTTGGTGGCGGCAGTGATGGTGGTGGTAGTAGTAGTAACAGCAGTAGTAGTAGCAGCAGCAACAGCAAAGGTAGTAGCAGCAACAAAAGCAGCCGTTGTAGTTGAAATAGTTGTCGTCGTGTGATGCTTGTGACTGTAATCATCATCATCATCATCATCATCATCATCATCATCATCATCATCATCATCATCACCATCATTTTCATCATTATGATCATGTTCTCAGCCAAAGTGAACGTATCGAGTCTTTGCTGTGTACCAGGGCTGTTTTTGAAACGGTACTCTCACACTGTTATTCAGACCTGTATGAAACAAAACGATGTTTCCCACCAAATGAACCTCCAGTATCTTTTCTGTGTGTGTGTGTACTACAGCTGTTTGCAAACGGTACTTTTAGACCGCGCCTAAAATATTATTCAGACACAAAATAGCAATGTTCTCAACCACGGTGAATGTTCAGTGTCTTCGCTGTGCGCTAGAGCTGTTTGCAAACGGTACTTTCAGACCGCGCCCAAAACATTGGTAGACGTCACAAAATCCAGTTGGCAGTTTCTACGTGACGTGTGGAGAGGGATGATGCTGATGCTGATCTGCTGATGGTTGGTGGCCAACACTTGTGTGGTGATCCATGAGATGAAACACCAGCAGAGCAGAGGCGCTCACTACCTTTCGCGAGTCTGGTCACGCTTCCGTCACAAACAGAACGAGTAGACCCGTGAATGTCACGTCGTGCCTGTCTCTCAGAATCAGAACGTAAAATCATAATCCTAGCCACCGTTTTACAGAGAGAGAGAGAGAGAGAGAGAGACAGACAGACAGACAGACAGACAGACAGACAGAAAGACTGAGAAACAGACAGAGGCAGAGACAGAGACAGAGACAGACAGATCGAACGAGTGAACGAACAATTTTATTTCAAGAGGGTAGTGGATTCAGCATAACTACTTTTTTTCTTTTTAATATCGAGCCCTCTGAGCAAGAACAAAAAATATGTATATAGTAAAAAAAAAAATAAAGAAGAAAAAAATATCAAACAATGTACATGGAAAAAAATGCAACAATCAATGCTTGAATGCATTCGAAAAAAATTTTCCAACCAACAAAAATGAACAGGACGAGAAGAGAGAGAGAGAGAGAGAGAGAGAGAGAGAGAGAGAGAGAGAGAGAGAGAGAGAGAGAGAGACAGAC
>JADBJO010006283.1:96441-98941 GCA_016801955.1 Conus betulinus | reverse complement strand
TGTGTGTGTGTGTGTGTGTGTGTGTGTGTGTGTGTGTGTGTGTGCGTGCGTGCGCGCGCGCGCGCGCGCGCGCAGCTTTCCTCATCCTCAATCAATTTAATGCACTTTTTTGTAACAACAAATCGGGAGCTTATTGTTCGCAGACATGATTAAGTTATGATCACCACGCTACTGTTTTCATGAACGATTTCACCCAGAACACAATTTTCACGCTGACTTGTTTTACCAAGTTGTCATTCATTTTAAGGATCAAGGCTAGTGGCGTTCACTCTTGGTTTTTAGTCTTGATGTGAAAAAAAAAAGAAAGAGAGAGAGAGAGAGAGAGAGAGAGAGAGAGAGAGAGAGAGAGAGAGAGAGAGAGAGAAGAGAAGAAGAAGAAGAAGAAGAAGAAGAAGAAGAAGAAAAACTAGATCACTGGGGATGTCAAGATCTCTGCCACAGACAAACTGATCCGGAATCTTCCGTTTGATCCGTATCCGTTACGTGGATCCGCAAAACAACTTTCACAGTTTTGTTCAACGCTGCTGAACGAATCCTATGTCTGGCCTTTGACCCGGATTCGCATCACAGATCCAAATCAAGATCTGATTGGTTCATCCTTGGACAGTATATCGTCTTTCCACCAAGTTTCGTCCAAATCGGTCGAATAGTTTAAAGGGTAACCCTGCTAAGAGACAGACGGACAAATCTATGAACGGGGGTTAGAACATAATCTCAACAACATATTGCGAAATTGCAGAAACATGGTGGTGCGGTGGTTAGCATCTCAAGTGACGGACTATGAGGGTGTGGGTTCTAGTCCCAGAGATGAACGTCCCGGTCGGCTCACATTCCTGATCGTTCGGCGTGGTGTAGTCTGAACTTGGAAGATTTCAATCACGGTGTTGAGTTTTATACACTTCATGGATGCGTTTTTCTAAGGGCGGCTCAAATTCAACGAGTAATATTGTAGGTGTCTGTATACCCGAAACCAAGGCGGCGCCGAAATATATCATGAACAGAAGGTCGGAGTACAGGCTCGGCAAGTGGTCTCCGACCAGAACATGCTACACTCTGTGTTGCGAGTAGAGAATACAGCTTTCAAACCAGCTGCTTTCTTATGAATGATTCTGCAACGCCGAATAACCCACATGCGCCCATATGTGATTATTGCCAACTTTCCAACACCAAAATCAGCCCCGATACCTCTGCTTCCCTCCACTGTACGTTGTGAGAGATACTTGGAATAAGCGAAGTGCATTGTGCCGGAGGGGTGGACCTTCTTCTGTTTTGTTCTTTAGTTTCTACACAGGTAAGCGGCTTTCTTTTTCACTAGTGGTGTTGACTTGGGTTTTTAACACCCCTCTTTACTTGATTTGAAGGGAATTGTTAACACCCTAGCATCGTGGTGGAAGAGAAGAGGTGGAGCGTAATGTCTGGACTGACTGGGAGACAGCACACAGTGGCGCCGCTTCCATAAAGTTCTGAAACGGGATCTGAAGCAAATATGCAAAAAAAAAAACGCAGGTGAACGACAATGTCTGCTTGTCTGGATATCTATGAATTTGAATTTTTTTTGTTCGTGGGTGGTCTTTATGTTGTCGTTACTAATGTTCGAAAGGTAGAAATGAGATTTAGTGCTAGAGGTTTTGATAAGTTCAATGTGTGCAGGGATCAAGAAAATAAATACAAAAGCGTTACGTCTGGTGATGGACAGTTTATATTTTCAATGGTTGATAAAGCGAAGACGGAGCTGATGTTTGGTGCTGTATGAGTGAGATTTTCAGTGGTTGGGAGAACACATATTCAGGTGATATCTGGAGATGTACTCTGTGTATTTTCAACGTCAGAGAAATGAAGAAGATCCAGGTTTCCTGACCTCTCTGAGCTTGAGGGCGAGCTTTCAAAGAAACACGACCATCGCTACCCCTGAAAGCAAGATTCAGAAGCAATACTGTCATAACCTTTCAGTTCCATCCTCTCCTACACAGCCACACACGGGGTTCGATCCGCCGCAACCCAGCACCAGAATTTCTCTGACACACCGCTGTCAAATTCTGGGTCACCGTCAGTGCACATCGTAAGGGACACCCCTGCACTTCTGTTAGTGAGTTTTGTCCGCAGTGTTTTTAAGCTGGCCGCGTTATGGTTTAACATTATTCAGAACACTATTTACTGAATTCTCTACTGACGACTATTTTGTCAGGGGAGACTTGATCATGTCCTGCTGAAGTGAGCTCCAAAGGTTCAATGTGAACGTTTTTTTACGATTACGAAAAAAAGTAATTATGATCTCTCTCTCTCTCTCTCTCTCTCTCTCTCTTTCTCTCTCTGCATAATTATATCTGTGCGTGTGCGAGCGTGTGTGCGTGCGTGCGTGCGTGCGTGCGTGCGTGCGTGTGTGTGTGTGTGTGTGTGTGTGTGTGTGTGTGTGTGTGTGTGTGTGTGTGTGTGCGTGTATATTTATGTGAATGTGATTGCGTGCGTGCATGCGCGCGTGTTTATGTGTGCGTATACGTGC
>JADBJO010006283.1:86441-91441 GCA_016801955.1 Conus betulinus | reverse complement strand
ATATATATATATATATATATATATATATATATATAACAGATGAGCAACTGTTGCCCTTGAGTGAGGGGGGGAAAGGCTGGGAGATATCTTTTCTGGGCGCTTGCAAAGATAACAAAGATAAACAAACACACGTATACGTACACGCGTGCGCGCGCGCGCGAACACACACACACACATACAGAGAGAGAGAGAGAGAGAGAGAGAGAGAGCTTGGCAGGTCTTCTGAGAAGAACCCCACCCCACCCCACGCCACCCCCACCCCACCTTCAGACAAGTGTTTCTGCCCTACAATTCTTCACATTCTAAGGGGACCGGTCTGCATTACAGGCCGTGAGACCTAAATGTCCTTCTGCTGTCAGAAAATGTTTTGGCATCAGCGGCCGTGGTGCAGTGGAAAGTCGAGGTTTCTCGGCTGGAAGGTCGTGGGTTCGATTCCCATCAGAGCCATTCCTTTGTGGGAATTTATTTCTGTTCCGATCGGCTCCTACCCAACGTTGAGGCTGCTATGGGCTCAGATGGGAAGACTGGAACCACACAGTCGAGTTTCATACGCTTAATGGATGCGTCTCTGTGAGTGTTGCCCCAGTTTCTAAACCAACACTGCAGGTGTCTGTTTCTCTCGATCCCGGTTGACGCCGGGATATACTATGAAAATAAGCGGAGAGTACAGCCCTTCATACAGTCTCAGACTGGAATGGGACTCTATAGCATCGCCTCCATCATTCTCATCCTCATCGATCGGCATACAAAAGAGAAAGTCTCAAATTCTGAGGCCTTTCATGGGTTGCTGTCGTGGTAACTTCAGTTTCGATTTTATGTCCATGTTCATGCCTTGGGCAAGGTAGAACTGAGGTCGCCAGTACTGGCAAGTGCATGAGGACTTTCGCTAGGAAAACATGGTGGCGAACTGAAGTCACCAGTAAGGGCAAATGCGTGAGGACTTTCGCTAGAAAAACATGGTGGCGCCCCACGGGGAGGGGAGGGGATGCCCATTCAAGTTGGCCGCGTGACTTAACAATTAGTGTCTTCAGTAGGGGGTGAGGGGGAGGCAGGGGGGAGGCTTATTAGGAGTTACTCCGCATATGTTTTTGATGAGAACAGACAACACTGAACATCACCGAAGTGGCTCGGCAGCAGGGCGGTGTCTCCTCTGGTGGGTTGCCTCATGATGACTTGACATTGACTGCTCCCTGTGGATTGCCGACGTCGGGGCTAAGGCGGGACAAGCCAAGGTGTGGATGTATGCGGGGGACCGGAACAAACGGCGTGGGGGGGGGTAATACCACTGAAGTGGACTAAAGATGAAACAGAAAAAAAAAAAAATCGGGGCACCAAATATTCAAACCGGCACGTCTTGGATGACTGGGGTGTCTCACAGCACTGCCCAACTGATGGATGTTCTACCCATATACTTGTAGGACACCTGCAGAAAGCTGAGAAATTCAAACATTACGAAGTTCGTTTTCATTCTTCCTCGACCAGTTCCAGATGGACCCAGATAGAATCTTTTCAGCTACCTCTGTCATTGCCCTAAGGTTTCTGGTCCTCTTCTTCGCGAGCGGTTTCATGCGATCATAGGCTGATCAGCCTACAACCACCGCCCCTGGTTCCACCCTCTATGGCGAGGGCTTTGGCTCAGAAGTCGGATTCTCTTAAGCTGCCGGGAAGACTGGCATACTTT
This sequence comes from Conus betulinus, assembly GCA_016801955.1. Classification (NCBI taxonomy): domain Eukaryota; kingdom Metazoa; phylum Mollusca; class Gastropoda; order Neogastropoda; family Conidae; genus Conus; species Conus betulinus. The sequence goes on along the minus strand of JADBJO010006283.1, from coordinate 89,760 downwards.
TCAGTCCTGTACACCTGCGCTGGTTCCATTTCACTTTCACATGGCACAGTGTATTCGGTCAGAATCAGTTGTTTTCATAAATCTGAACGGAGCACCATGTCTGGTCTCATGCCATCACTCTTCTTAATGATCTCTCTCTGGGTTTTTTTTTTTCACATTTTGGAAGGTCTGCTGACGTACTCTTGGTCATCCACGACATTCAGTAAACTCCTGTTGGATGCTCTTGATGCCACAGCTCTTCCAGACCATGATGGTGATCTTCTGCCGTGTAGCAAGTCGCCGCTGGATCTGGATCTTCCTCTGGCAGTGGTTCTGTGTTACCTCTGGCAGTGCTAACCGCACGTACTTTCTCCTTAAGCCCTTGGTTGTTTAACGCTACAGATGCGCTGGCCAGACATCCAACCATTCTGACGACTGTCGTCAGTTTTGTGAAGAGAAGTGAGCGGGCTGGCCGAAGTCTGTTGGCAGTGTATGTGAGTAAGGACTTAGTGGTAACGATATCAATAGACGGAAGGTCAAAACCCTTGCCCTCCCCTAGTCAGGCTTGGCTTTCTCTGTCTAACTTGTATGGCTTCTTTGACTGTTTATCAAGACAGGGTCTATGTCAAGGAGTTTATATGTTGCAAATCAGTTAAATGAGCACTTTTCGGAACATGTTCGCACACAGCAGATGTTGACGCTGCAACACGTTTATTTAGTCTCGTTTTCAGTGTTCTTGCTGACTCTCTCAGGAAGTTACTGATGGACGATGTTTGGATATCTGCAAGGGAGAGATGATGTGTGTTACAGGTTGGAGTTTAGCCAGAGAGTTATCCCGCCGTTTTCGAGGGCCTCACCGCTAGCGGTCAGGCCCAAATCGAGTTTACCCCATCCCTCAGTTTATCAATTCAATCAGAAGAAAAAAGCCAAAAGATGGGTGTGAAACTGTACGTTAGTATTGCAGTTATTATCCTGATCATTATCCTAACGTGCGCTTCAAATCAAGCATCTGACTATCTATATCTATTCGCTTAACGCATAAACCGAGAAAAAACATAACTGTATTTCCGATGAATAGACAGGCGTTATCTTCCCCTCACATTTTTGCGGGATACGTTTACCTTGTGTGAGCAGGGGTAGGTTCTTTGAGATCAATGAATTGGTGGGCCTACCAGAAAACATGAATAAACAGTTCAGAACTACCGTTTGATGATTACGACGATCGAAATTTGAACCATTCCAGAAACAAAGCAAAATTCTCCAACTCTCTTCAAACATTATCGGAAGTCACACCAAAACAAATCAGAACTGCTGTCTTCTTTCGATAGTTGTACGACAAAACAGTCGAAATGGTTGTCTTTTAATATAATATAATATCATTTTAAAGGAAGATTGTGTGGAGTGGGTGGTCGGTTAAATGTGTCCCGTGTTTATTTTTTCACTTTCTTTTCAAACTCATTTGCACCTTTCTTTCTCACTTTTTCTATCTACAACTTTATCTTTCTTTTATTCCTTTTTTTTTCTGAGCTTTTCTTCTTTTCTTTCATTGATTTTCTTTCTTATTTTCTTGCTTTTGTTTTTCTATCATTCTTCTTCTTGCTTTCTTTCCTTCTTTTGTTTTCCCCCCGTCTACATTATTTCCTAAATTTCGTTGTTTTTTTCAGGACTGGGAATCAGAGTATGGCAAGATTCCAGACAAAGCTGTAGTTCTCGTGAATGCAGGCTGGGCCAGTCGCTATCCCGACTGGAACAGAGTGTTTCAACACCCAAAATCTGCAAGACGTGCCGTCCTTCAAATATCCAAGTCAGCTACTGTCTGATTACCTGTTTTCTGACTGTGTGTGTGTGTGTGTGTGTGCGTGTGTGTGTGTGTGTGTGACTAACGTCCCATAGTACGTCATAGGGCTGGGGGGAGAAGGGGAGCGTACGGACGCTTTGGTAGGCGAGACATTGTCATACCCGTGAAACCCTACAGTTTGTCGCAATGCCTCAAAGCGTGGCGAACCCTCAGGGACGTTACCACGTTTTGTCAAAAACTGCGACCTTTCGTGTGAATGTCTTAACAATCCTGTGCTTTTACGTGGATTTTCACAGTTACCCACTTTTAAGCTAAACTCAGATCCGGATTGATGTCAGTATGTCCACCTTCAAATCCAACGTATAAGATTTTTTTTTTTTTTTTTTTTTTTTTTTTTGTCTCACCTATCCTTCATTTTCAGTTATGTCATGGTTGTGGTCTGTTTTTCACCTCACATATTGAAAATCATCTTGGAGCAGCCGCAGTCTAGCTCTTTTAAGACCCTTCTACATCAGTCGATGTAGGTTCTAGTGTCAAACGAAGAAGACGCAGTGTGGCATATACCCCGGCAGTGAACTGAGCTAGATGATGATGATGATGATGATGATGATGGTGATGATGATGATGATGATGATGATGATGATGTTGATGATGATGATGATGATGATGATGATGGTGATGACAATAATGATGATAATGATAACAAGAGTAATGATAATGCCAGTAACAGTGGTCATCATCATCATCATCATCATCATCATCATCATCACACCATCATCATCATCAGCAGCAGCATCATTTTCATGCCGTGCAGTATCCTATAACAAATCTCCAAAGCGCATCAAGCTCACGGTAGGACACCGGCTGGTAGGCCCTTTTGGAGCTAGTGATCTTTTTCTGTTGTTTTTCGCTTAAGTCTTACCGATCAGGCTGTGACCCCTTTTGACCCGTCAGAAGGGTTCACTGGGACACACATCTCGACTGGCGACTCTCAACTCAGGTACAGCTGTATGTGGGCTGCTCGATAGCCGGTGTGTCTCAGTGGTTGGCGTGATGCCCCTAGTGTTTCGGCGAAGTGTCTGTATGCTTGTCACCTCTCGTTTTCAGCCTCCACCGCTGACCAGCACCGCTGCTTGAAGCATTGCGAAAAGGGAGCAGAACGCGTCAGTCTTTCCCTGTCAGTATGTAACCTCTCCACCAAGCAAGGCCTGCGTAGTGCCCCCTCATGGCGACGCACGTCAACTGGGACTTTAACGGACTCAGGCTAAACTACAAGGGAGTCGGAGGAGGTCGGGCCCCCAGACGTGTGGGCATGCAGGCCCTCCAATGTATGGATACTCCTTGGTGCCCAGAGACCAGACTCCCAGCTGTGGGTCAGATAGCTTCACTGCCTTGTGGATGTCTCGGGAGAGACAAAGGCTAAGGGAGTAAACGCGGAAAGAAAATCCGAAGTGGAGCCCCAGAGGCGGCCGGTCGACACGCCGTGACACCTTCCGGCAACTCCTGCAGCTCGCTGGCACCACACTGCACTGGCTTGTCCTT